>JAQZBX010068687.1:0-15689 GCA_029593785.1 Cabassous unicinctus | reverse complement strand
GGGGGGGGTGCCCGCTGCCTCCCCAGGGCCCCGTGGCCAATGGACAGCGACATTTTCAAGAGAGTCGAGGAACGGGAGGTAGCCGAGGCCTGGGAGACCAGAAGCGGGTGCCCTGAGCACCTTGTCCTCTGCCCAGGTAGCCAATCCCACCAACACGGACGGGGCACCCTCCCCGGCCCAGGCCCGCGGGAAGGCGGGACGCTTCCATCAGCTCATTTATTCACCCGCCCGTGTTCACGCCTTCACTCACTCACACTTAAACTCAGGCATTCATTCGCTCACGTGTTTGCTCGTCCACTCGTTCATTTCCTCGTGTTCACTCACTGCTCACTCATCCACCCACGCACTCATTCATTCACTCACTCACGTTTGCTCATTCATTCATTCATCACTCACCCACACACTCATCCATGCATTCATTGATTTACTCATGTTCACTCATTCATTCACTCACTCATGTCGACTCATTCACTCACTCACTCACCCACATACCCATTCAAGCATTCATGCATGTGTTCACTCACGCATTCACGCACATTCATTCATTCAACCAGCACACAATGACACCCACCGCGCCAGGTCTCCTGCCAGGCCTGAAAGGTGCGAAGAGGAAGAGGGCAGGCCCAGCTGCTTCCTCCAGCTTTCAGTCCAGGAGGAAGCAGGCATTAAGCTGATCCTGTGACAAGAGAATCTGTGGGTGGAAGCTGTGCAGAGGCTCAGCAGGGAAGTGCTGGTGCCTTGAGAGCCTGTCCCTAGGGAGGCAGGAGCTTCCGAGAGGTGGTGGAGAAGTTCCATGGCCAGTGAGGGCCCCGGAAGAGGTGAGGGGAGAGAAAGGGGCAGGGTTGCCGGGGAGATGGTGCCGACCGCTGAGGGTCGAGCTCCGGGGTTCAGATTCGGTCCGAGGAGCCGTAGAAACCGTGGAATGGCCTGCTCAGGCCAGCACTGGAACTGAGGTCAGTCCCAGCACAGGAGAGGAGGGTGAGGGCACTGGCCCGGGTGGGGGGCAGACCAGCAACATGAAGGCCTCGAATGCCAGCTCAAGTTCATGATCCTTCTCCCCCCTCCTCCCCTAGGCCTCATAGAGACCCTTTAGGGCTGTAGCCACAGACTGGTGTGGGGACCCTGGAAGCTCTGAGCTTTTGCTTCTGGCAGGTTCCAGTGAGGCTTCTGCAGGGGACGCTGGCCCCTCTCCCCATTGCAGGACCTGGCCCTCCCAGAGACCCAGCTACCCATGGTAGCCGCACCCAGTGATGGCTTCCACCTGCCCCCCCAGGGGTGCAACTGCCTGTCTCCCACCGAGGAGCTAGAGCTTGGTAAGGATGGGGTGGGGGAGCCGGGGTGGGACTTGGGCGTGGGGCAGGGGCCCACGGGGATGTCCTCCATGCCAGGCCTCTGCAGGGAGGGCAGGGAAGGGGCCTGGGAATGGCAGGCAGAGCTGCACGTGCAGGCAGTTCTGCAGCTGGCCGCAGCACCCCAGTGTCCCCCAGGGCTAGGAACCGGTCCCGTTTTCTGGGTCCACCGTTCATTCAACAGGTAGCTAATGCTGATTTGTAAAATGTTTTTATTTCTTGAGTAATCTTGATCAGCTGGCATTCCTAAGCATCTGCTTCATGCAAGGTGTTGCCGGGGGGGTGGGGGTGGCAGAGAACCCTGCAGCCCACTGCCAGCATGCTCTGTCCCAGCTCACTTGGACTCTCTCCTTTTGGGGTTTTGTGGCTCTCTGTTTTGACCTCCTGGCAATAGTGTGAGGGAGCAGGCAGACAGAACCTTCTGGAAGGGCTCCAGGGATCCACCATGGACCACAAAGGAGGCCTCCACTCTGTGCTCCTCTCTGCCCCCCACCCTACCCCGCCACCCCTTGCAGCACCTCTGGCTCACTGATGAGCAGCCGATGGGGCAGCCAGAGCCATCCCTTTATCTGAGAAGAAAGCAGGGTCCAGAGAGGGCGAGTGGCTGTCGGGGGAGCAGGGGCTGCAGAAGACCACCTCACACCCACCCTCTCTGACCCCGCCCGTGGTGGCCTGAAGCCCCCGTCCCTGCGGAGGGAGGCGGGTGGGTGTGGAGACTCTGCGTGGCCCCACGGGTGCAGGGCCCCGTTGAATGTGCCCTGGGAGCACAGAGAGGAAGGCAGCATAAACCCCCTTCGAGGGAGATGAGGTTCTCTACAAGTCTTAGCGAATGAATGAGTGAACAAAGGAAAGAATGAGTAATGAATCGAATGAGTGAGCGAATGAGCGAATGAATGCGTGAGGGAGTGACACCAGTTGACAAGCCCTCACTGAGGCCACCCAGCCAGGCAGCTTGCTCTGGACCAGGCTGTGCCACCTGCACTGGAGGAGGCGGCCGCTGGATGGACCCGCGGGGACGGCAGGAGGTGGTGGAGCAGGACATCCAGGGAATCAGTCCCTCCACGCAGACCACCATTGAACCAGCAGGAACAGTCTGAGGCAGCTCGGAAGTCGAGGGTTCCTGTGCAGCCTCCAGGGAAGAGTGGGGGCAGAACTCGTGAGCGGCAGCAGACAGGTAGCGGCTACCATGCCCCAGCCCCCTGCGGCCTGGCAGGAGCAGTAGGGGCTGCAGCCCAGGGGCCTACGAGGACCTAGTGCTCCCAAACCCAGGGACGTGTGGTCTGATCCCTGATGGCTTCTTCTGATCGGCTACTTCAGATACCTGGGGGCCCAGGTCTGAGGACAGCTCCTGCTCCAAACCCCTCAGGCCAAAGCAGCAGAGGAATCTGAAAGAGGCTCTACCTTTGTTATTTCCCTGTCCCTCTCTTTTCTCTTTCCATTCCCTGTTTGGAGGGAAAATTAGTTAAGAAAAGGCACAAATTAATGGCTCCATCTCTCAACAAAACAAACCAAACACACAAACACCTAAGGATCCCAGAGGAGCGAGAGAACTAGATTTCCAGAGTTACAGCAAATGAGTGCTCAGCCTGCCCAGATCTCAGGCATTCTGAACGTCACAAAACACACAAACAGAAAAGTATGGCCCATCCACAGAAAGAAAGAATAATTTGCCAGAAAACATCCCTGAGGAGCTCATGCATTGGAACTTATTACTCAAACACTTTAAGTCAACTGTCTTAAATATATTCAATGAGTTAAAGGAATCCAAGACACATTATGACAAAAGTCCAAAGACAAAGAGAGGATTTTGAAAGCAGCGAGAGAGAAACAACTTGTCACATACAAGGGATTCCCCAAAAAGACTAACAGTGACTTCTCACCAGAAACCACTGAGGCTGGAGACAGCGGGATAACATATCTGAAGTCCCTAAAAAAAGAGAAAAACCGCCAACCAAGAATTCTATATCTGGAAAAATTAGCTTTCAGAAATGAGGGAGAAATTAAGACTGCGGCAAGGAAGCCCGACCACTTGCAAAAAGCAGCAGCTTCCCTAGCAGCTTCTAGGGATGGCGAGTGATTTGCACAGACATGGAAGGGAAGTAGCAGCTTCCCTAGCAGCTTCTAGGGACGGCGAGTGATTTGCACAGACATGGAAGGGAAGCAGCAGCTCCCCTAGCAGCTTCTAGGGATGGCGAGTGATTTGCACAGACATGGAAGGGAAGTTAGCTTGGGTCCTACTGACTGGGTGGAGGATTCTCTGTCTTGCAGGTGTGGGTTTAGGGCAGGTGGGCTTTGTTTTGGGTCAAATGTCATGAGCTAGGGCCTTGATTGGCCGTCTGGGTCGGACACCTTGGTGGGAACTTCAAATTTTAAAAGACAAAGCAGAAACTCAAGAGGGAAGTCAAAGAGGAAGTAGAGTATGGGATTTCTGTATTGTTTTCTTTTTGGTTTTGGCTCATGGCTTTCTCTATATAATTTCACCAATTTTCCCCTTTTTGGTCATTCCCTCAGTTACAAGGGCTTGACCAAAGCCTTTGCTCGGCACTCATCACCACGACAAGCTCTCTCCTGCTTCCTTGCCAATTTAACAGTTTAGCAGAAGTTCTAGATTTTCATCGTCCCATTCACACTGGTTCTATATCTTTAGTTGTACTGTTTGTTAAGTTGGTGGCTGCATAGTAGCATCTAAGAGTCAAGAGAAAAAAAAGAGAGAAATAAAAAGAATTAAAAAAAGAATCAAGAGATCAGAGAATGAATGAGGTGTACCCCTATGAATATTATGATTAAAAGGGGGTAACAAGTGCCCCTGTTAGGGCTTCTCTGAGCCAAGGTCCCTGTGACCCTAGAAGCCAACCCCAAAGTGAACCAGGCCCCTCAGATTTGGGAGGCGAGCCGGCTGGTTTGGCTGCTCCTCTTGCATGGCTTCTGCTGCCACCACCCCTTGGTCAACTTCCTTTTGAATGTCATTTGCAGATACACAGCACTGGTGCCCGTGACTGCACACGCCTCCTTGGGAAGATAGAATATAGTCTAGTGCCAGCCGATTTTGTAGGGTCGTTTTGCAAAGTTCTGGTACCTTGACATCTAGTGAGCAGATGGCCTGCCCTGGGTGGGAGCTAGGTGATTCCAACTCTCAAGCTGCTTTTTCTAATGTGGTGTGTAATCGTATCGTGTATCTGCCAACACAGGAGGCAGCTGCCCCGGCGAGGGGGGAGCAATGCTGAGGACAGCACGCCCCGGGAGTTTAGCCTGGGCTCATGGCTTTTTCCATGATGCGCTTAGAGCTGCTCTAGTCTGGCAATAGTGTCTTCACAGGTTTCTACAGTGTGGGAGGAGGGCCTTAGAGCCCTGGGTTTCTAATGATCTATTTTGGAAGCTCATCTTAATAGCCATTTTTGGATGGCATAAGCTGTATTACAAGACTCAGCCCGGTTGATGGGAAGTACTTTGTATGCCTCGTGTCCACAGACAAAACAATGGCTTTGCAGGGCTCAATAACTGTATCTGATGCCTTGAAGGAATGGGATATTGGCTTGTAGAGCTGCTTGGGTGTAAACCCCAAAAGGATTAAAACGCTGGGCTGGTTGGAGAAAAATGGTGCCTCTGAAGAAAGTGTGGTCCGTCCCGCAGGCTCCTGTCTTGATGGAATGGGCACAGACCCAGCAGTTACTCTGACTGGTTTCATTTGCTATATGGGTTTTATATAAAACACTGGTTTTATATAAAACAGTAGGACAAGACATTGAGTTCAAGGTGGGAGTACGTAGTGCAGCATAAGGTGAATGGGAGGTAAAAGGGACTCCTGGTGAAGGTGGGGTGTTATTGGGGGTGAGACTGGGCTCCATAGGGGGCATAGGATGAACACGGGAACGTTAGACAGAGGGCAAAGCGGAAGAGACGGGACGAGATGAGGAAATCCAGGTGGGTCTTCCTTGCAACCTTGGGCATCATCTGCTTGTTCCCACGTCTTGGGCAAAAGCTGTCTACACCGGACGCCGCCTGCTCCTGGAATCCTCGTGCCAGCTTTAGCACACTTCCTTTGTGACACAGGGACCCAGGGGTCAACTCCCTGCAGCTTTTCTGCCGCAGCGGTGGAAAGCCAGGCCTGATGAGGTCCTTTCCGCCCAGGCTCCAGAGCAGTCTTTCGCTGATGTCTCTTCCTTACGTCAGGCTCTGGGTTAGAGGCAGCCTGGATCCGCGAATGGTGGAGCTGGTGTGTGCAGTGACGCCCGTAGAGCCAGCGAGTTACACTAACAGGTTAGACGCCCAAAAAGCAGGAGAAAGAACAAGCCTCATGGGTCTTCCCACTGTGAGCCCATCAGGGGTCACAGCTTAAGGCCATCAAGGCTGCGGGAAGAAGCCTGGGCCAGGCTGGACGGAGGGATTCGGCTCATTTAAGGCTGAACATGCCACTTGGCCTTTTCACCCTTCCTGACAACTGAAGGTTGTAGGGACAGTGAGGCTTTTGGTTGATGGGTGAGACCTCGTAAAGCTCCTCGATTACAGTTCCAGTAAACTGGAGCCTCTACTGCTTGAGAGAATGGCAGGAATTCCCCAGGTGGGGAAACAAAGCTTGATGGTTTCTTTTAGCTACTGAGAGGGCAGTGGCCTTGCGACAAGGAGACGGCTTTCCTCACCTGGAACGCAGATACACACCAGCAAGGCCCTATTCCCACCCCGCAGAGGGGGTAGCTGCAGCCTTCACAAGGGGGCATCCATTCGGTGATGCTCGAAGGTCCCTGACAGTCGAGGGATTTGACCCTGTCCCACCTCGACGGTTTTCCCAGGGCCATGGAATTGGCAGGTGGAACATGATTCCTGTATTTGCTTTGCTTCTCATTTGAAGCCCCTTTTCACTGACGTCGAAGCTCAGACCTGTAGCTGACTGCAAGTACTTGCAGGGAAGCAACTGAGTAAAACAATGACAAGGAATGTGGGCTGCTTCTGTGGCATGAGGATACACAGCTTTAGGGATTCTAATTTCTGAAATAGTTATATTACTATAATAGCATTTTACCAATACAAATTTAAGCATCAGAAGGTCAGAAAATTCCTTTTAATCTGACAGCACCTCCCACGCAACTCATACCAAATAAATTTAACTATTTCTAGCACCTCTCTCTTTATAAGGTGAAAGAAAAAATCCTTTGATTTTCCAGGGACCCTCTGTATAATCCCAAAAGCAGTTTGAAATTAAAAAAAAAAAAAAAGCTATCATTTAGGGTTTGATTTTGAGAAGGCAAAATGTCAAAAGCTGGCAGGAGACTTGCACACTTGACCAAAGAGAGGCATTAGGTCACTGATAAACCATAGTTGGTCACCTACTTAACCAAAGTGATAATAAAAGATTTTAAAGTAAATATAGGAGGTAATATGATCGTAAAAGTTAAAAAAAAAAGGAAACAAAAACTTAGTTCCTTTAAAGTGAGAAGACTTGGTGTCTTAAACAATGTGGGATAAGATCACGGTAAAACACAGCATATTATTCTGAGAAGACACAGAGCCTTTGCTTTCTAAGCAAATTACTCAGATGGTTATGTGAAACCTTTTACAGCCTCTAAATGTGAGCAGACCAATAACCCAAGGAAACTTCATTAGATTAACAAAGAGAAAACCAGATTCTAGTTTTGCAAGAATATGCTGCTTGGTGCAAAAGCTCTATTAAAAAATCTTATAAATAAATAAGCCCATCGAATCTTAGCCAGCATTTACCTTGACAAAATTCATTTCTGCAAACTGTCTACAACTTTCTATATCCATTCAGGTTTTGTGTTACCCTTCCCTCTATCTCATTCTGCAATAAGTAGTCAACTTACTTTAGGACAAAACTGCTCTCTTTTGCCTTAACAAAATTGCATCTGCATACATTACATACTTAAGTTCTCCAAAAGATCTTGGGAATTGTCTTCGAACGGATATTCTACAAAACACAATTCTTGAAGTAAAATTTGTCAGGATAAGAACTCAATTTGGTTAAACACTAATTTACATTTTTCATCATTTTAAACATCTAGTTGATATAATGTTAGCTTATAAACCTATAAATTTAGGGACAACATACCCAAATAGAATAACATTTATGTACCTGTATGTACTAAACACTGATAATTCAGAAGACAGCTGTTTTTATTTAACTAAAAATATTAAGCAAGTCCCGTTTGCCAAAGGTTTACCTAGATTATGTGCACTTGAATTTTAAAAGCATTTGGTGGGGATTTCAAATTTCTAAAGATAGTAAGAGGAGACTCAAGGGGGAGTTCAGAGAGAAAGTAGGGATCAGGTTTTGGGGCTCTCTCTATATCAACATATCAGGTACAGTGAGTAATTTTTGGTTCTAAGTGATGGGCAATTATTTTGGCACATGGAGCAATCGTGCTTAGTTTTTTTCCCTCAGTGATCTCACGTATTGCATCTTCTCTGAGACACATGTCTGCTTTCCCTGGGTGGATTCAGAGGTCTGTCCTGGGAACTGTCTGGCTCTAGGCTGACACTCCTGAGTCAATTCCATGCTCTTGAACTTGCCTTCTTAGCCTCCAGGAAGGCAAGTTGGCCCTGTATATTCTGCTTTTTCCACTTTCCAGTCTACTTGCATAACTTTTGCTCCTCCAGATGCATTTTAAAGAAAGCACATTTTGCAGGTGTGATCTCAGGGCCCGGTGGGGGCGGGTGTTGGGAGGTAGGGCGCCCTGCGGCAGCTCCTGGAGCCCTGATCCCAGGCAGGGGGTGCTTGGGCTTGCTGCGGTAGGGGGTGGGGGGAGGCAGATGGCCCAGGCACTGCCTCTCTGCTTTTCTGTCTCCCACAGACCACTCCAGCAGCGCGTACCTGGCCCAGTCCCCGAGTGCCCGCCCCCCCTGGGAGGATGGGCTGGTCAGCAGGGTCAGGGCCATGTTGGCTGTCGAGAAGAGCCTGGTGCTGCAGACCATCTGCAAAGCGGTAGGATTCCCGAGGGGTGTGGAGAATGCCAGGACCCCTCCCCTGCCTGCAGTAGCTCCCACATGGTGGGGGGCATCTCGGAGCCTGGGGAGCAGGGGGGGGGACCAGGGGCCCTGCAGGTCGTTCTGTCCTTCCTTGGGTGCCTATCCAGGCCCCTCAGCGTGGCCTTCCGGAAGGCTCTGGAAGAGAGTCAGAGAGCCCACCAGCAGAGCATGGCCTTCTGCTGACCCTCTGGTGCTCGGAGGCCACTGCAGCGTCCTGGAGGAGCAAGTACAGGCCTGGGCAAAGCCACAGTCACAGCTCGCCCAGCCCTGAAGGCTGTGGATGTTCCCTGAGGAACCCACAGGTGATGGGTGCACAGGGGTGGGGGAGGGGAAACCCATCTGTGCAAAGGCCCTGAGGCCAACATGGCAGGATGCACTCTCAGGAGACCGGGGCAGGGCAGGGCACGCCGGCCTGGGCAGCCACGTTGAGGGGCTCGGCCCTTGTCCTGAGGGTAGTGGGCTGCCGAGGATCTGAGTCAGAGGAGGGCGTGCCAGAACCACACTCTCAAAAGAGCTCCCTGCTGCTGTTGGGGCATCGCCTCCGACCCTTCCATTGACCTGTCACGGGTGGGATGCTGTGTTCCACGCTGCCCAAGGGGTGTCTGCGATCCCTGGGGGGTGCCCGGGTACTTGGGCTCTCCAGCCCCCACCCGAGCCAGTCTGGCAGGGTGGACCACTGGCAGGAAGCCAAAGCACAGAGCCTGTACTCTGCCCCCAGCTCCACAAGAAAGGGCTGGAGTCAGAGGGCGCCAACGCCCACATCCAGGAGCTTCTGGCGTCCATGAATCTGGACCCCCAGCCGCCTTTGGAGGTCAGTGCCCGACCGGGCAGGGCTGGCCAGAAGCTTCCCACCACCAGGGCGGCACGTGTATCCTGGCTCTGAGAACCCCTGGAGGGTGTGACCAAGGGCGGGGCACAGGGCCTCCCAGGTCCCGCCCATCCCAGAGCCCCGTGCACCCGGAGCGTGCCAGCAAGGCATGAGGGCGCCACCGCCCAGGGTCCTGGCCCAGCCGTGCGATCTGCTCCTTTCGGGGCTGTCCCTGGCACTTTGGCGCTGTGGCCTGGGTGGCTCCAGCTCGGGGCCTCGTTCATCCGCCACCGGCTGGCCCTGCCCCGGGGACTCAGGCACTGAGCAGGAGAGAGAAGACTGTCCACAGCATGCTCCGTGCGCGCGGGAGCGGGCAGGGGCTCTGGGCGGCCCGTGAGGCAGGGGCAAGGCACTGTCAGCCTCTGCTGGGGTGGGGCAGGGGTCGCAGCAGGCAGGAGTCCTGGACGGAGGGCTGGTGGGTTGCGGGGCAGGGAGGCCCACGCAGTCGGGAAGGGGGACCCCCACCCCGCCCCTGCTGACCGCCTTTGGCCCACCACGCCTCCTCCCAGACCTTCCTCTTCCACTACTACGGCCTGATCCTGCGGGAATCCGCCGGCACGGAGCTGGTGCGGCAGCACCTGGTCAGCCTGCTGGAGCTGTCCCACCAGTCTGCCTCCCAGCGGGAGGTGGGTGCGCAGCCGGGACCCCGGCGCCCCGGCCCTGAGGGGTAGACGGGCCCACCGCGCCCACGGGCTCGGCCAGGACCCCCATGCGCGTCCTGTCGCCGCGCGCCCTTCCTTGTCGTGACTGCTCGACACTCGCGTGCCCGGTCCACCTTGTCTGGAAACCCCGCGGGCGCCAAGTGCTGTGCGAGCGAGCGGCCGCGCCCCCTGCACCCCGGGACCCCGCTGGCAGCTGAACACTCGCCGCGCCCCTGGAGGGAGGAGCGGGCAGAAGCGGCCGGCACGGTCAGCTCTCGGGCCCCCGGCCTGCAGGGCATGGCGCTGGCCGTGGGCTTAACGTCCGCCTCGCACCTGGAGGAGGTGTGGGCCGTGTTGGAGAACCTGGGCCGGACGCGGTTCCTGAGAGCCAACGTCACGGGCTCAGCCAGCCAGGTAGCTTCCCTCGGCGCGGGCGCAGGTGTGGGGGCGCGCAGTCCCGGGACCTGGCGGGGATGAGGGCCCGGGGGTCCCGTTCGCCTCCACCTCTCCTGTGGCCTGGAGAACTTCGTTTGCCAAATGGGGGGTACCCCTGCCCCCACCTCCCTGAGGCAGGGGAAGCAGGTGACGCTTCCAGCTTCTCGTGGCCTAGCGACAGCGCCTCGTCCCAGGGCTAAGAATCGGGGGCCCAGGGCCCTGACCCCGGGCCTGCCCTTGCCAGTGGCGTGTGTGCCCCGAGCCTCACTTTGCTCAGCTCTGCACCCGGGGGGCGAGCGCAGCGTCTGCGCCTCCCCGCAGCCACGGCTCGGAGGGGCGCGCAGCAGGGCGGGAGCGGCACGGTGGGCTTCCAGGGGGTCGGCAGCGGTGCGTGGCCGCGGGCCTGTGCGGACGGCTGAGCCGCCGAGCGAGTGCTTTCTGCCCCAGGGCCGGAGGAGGGCTGAGGTCAGGGCGGGGGGGCACCTCCAAGCGCCCTCGTGCCGGCCGCAGCAGCCGGACCCCAGCGTGCACTGGAAGTGGGTGAGCAGCACCACCCTGCTGTGCTACGGGCAGATGGCCAGGCACGCCAAGGACAGCATCCTGCCGTGGCTGGACAACATCGCCTCCAGGATGGTGTACTACTTCTCCAGCAGCTGCTACGTGAGCACGCCCCCTTCCGCCGCCCCTCGGGCCAGCCCGGGTGCTGCCCGCCCCGCCCACGGCAGCGGCAGGACGAGGACCCCCCCACACCCCCTAGCAGCCCTCGCCGGCCTCGGGAGGAGGGAGGGCCCCGTCACTGCTCTTTGTGCTGCAAAAGTCCAGGTGTTACACGGGGAAGGCACCAGAAGCCAATCTCCTGCTGCCGGGACTGCCGCATCCTGCCGGGCCCCTGCTGTGTGTGTGAGATACGGTGTGTGTGTCGCGTGCGAGGGGCGTGTGTAAGAGTGTTTGGTGTGTGATGTGGTGCACACTTGTCAAATTCATATCCGTTTCCCAGAAAGACACAAACTGCTGAAACCATCTAAGAAGAAATGAAAATCTGAATAGACCTTTAACAAGTAAATTACCCACAAAGAAAAGCCAGGCCGAGCCAGCTGTATTCATGGATTCTAGCAAACATCTAAAGAAGAATTAATACAATTCTTCACAAACTCTTCCAAAAAAATAGAAAAGGATAGAACACGTCACAATTCATTCTATGAGGCCACTATTACCCTGATACCAAACCAGACAGGTTTCACACAAAAGAATACCGCAGCTCAATATCTCTTATGAAGATGTCTGCAATAATCCTTCACAGGATGCTAGCAACCCCAACCCAGCAATGTGTAAAAAGAATTGTACGCTACGACCAGTGGGCTCTACCCCAGGAATGCAAAGATGGCCTAACAGCCCCAAATCAATTAATGTAATATCCCAATAAAATAAAAGCAGAAACCAAATGATCAGTCAACAGATGCAGCAGCAACGCTTGGCCACACCCAGCGCTCTTTCACGACAAGCAGCCTGATAAAGGGCATCTGCAAACCACCCTCGGCTGATGAGCCGCTTCTCTCCGTGAAGACGGGGAACAAGGGGAGCACGCCCACTGCTCAGCACCGAACCGGAGGTTCTAGCTGGAGCACCGTGCTGAGAGAAAGGAAGAGGCAAGACCGTTTCTGTTCATCAATCACATACGCTCGTGTACAGAACACGCCGAAGAACCCACGAGAAAGGGTTAGCACCAGAAAGTGCAGGATACAAGACAAACGTACAAACAGCAACAAGCAATTGTATTCCATACACTAGCAATGAGCAGTCTGAAAATGAAATTAAGAAAACCTTCTACAACTTTCTATATTCTCTCAAGTTTTGTCCTTCATATTTCTGTTTCCGCAACAACCTTTCATTTCACTTTAGGACAAAACTATTCTCTTTTTCCCTAACAAAAACACATTCTTCATACTTTACATATTTAAGTTACCAAAAAGATCTTGGAAACTGTCTTCAAGCCAACATCCTACAAAACACAATTACTCTTGAAATAAAATTTGTCAGAATAATAACTAAATTTGGCTAAACACAAATTTATATTTTTCATCGTCTTAAAGACCTCGCAGATACAATACTAGCTTATTTGATCAGTAAACCTGTGTAAATTTAGGAAGAACATACTTAAGCAGAATAAAATCGTGTGCTTATATTATACTTAGCGTTGAGAATACAGAAGACATAGCTGTTTTAACTATTAAAAAGTCCTGTATATTGCTTCAATTTAAAAATTTTCAGCCATGAGTCAGACATAAAAACACAGAAAACATAGAAATCTCATGAACTTTTAATTTCTTATTTGCCTTTCGTAAAGAATCCTTTAATGAAGCTATTTCAGAGTCCTGCGATGTCTTAGTCCACTCTGAGTACCAGTTAAAATAGGCACCCCGCGCGAGCTGCTTAATGGGGAGCGCTGCTTGAGTGCACCCTGAGATGAGTAAGTTTGTCCAGTTGGAACGTCCTCCGTGACGGCCACTGCAACTCTAGGTGGCTTTGGTGAGATTTTGCCATTTTGTAGCCGGCCCGGTCATTTTTAAATATGTGATAGGCTGGGGTGCCAGGGGGTGGAGAATCAAAAGATTTTAGATTCTGAGGATTCCACCTTCTCGTGTCGCCTCTTCCTTGTGCGCAGGACAAGGAGGCATGTGCATCAAAACAAAGCGCAGACTGCACGGGGCGCCTCGGGACTTGGGCTCAGACCTTGAGCCCGTCTCGTGCACAGGCTTGACCCACGTCCCTTTTGACGAAAGGCTGGCGAGACTGCAGCGCTCAAGCTCAAGGAGGCCGGAGCCCGCCTCCGCGAAGAGCTCGCCCACGGCGCTCAGGACGGCGGGGAGGGCAGGGAGCTCCAAGGGCTTCCGCCTGGCTTGCTCGTGGCCCCAGAGCTGTCCGCGGTCGTCTTCGGATCCCTCCTTGTCACCAAAACTGATGAACACTTTTCGTGCAATTCAGGATCTCACAGCTTTGATGAGCGTCTCATGTATCAGGCAGCATCCCATTCGGGAAGAGAAGGGAGCTCTGCTGTGGGCACGGTCAGCAGGCGAACACAGGTGCAAGCAAGGAACCGTTCTGATTGCTGGCCTTGAGTTTCCAGTTACTTGGCGGGGGTCTTACAGAGAGGGGAGCAGCAGCACGCCCTGCTGGACTGAAACTGGTCTCTTCCCGGGCGCTGCTGTCTGCAGCCCTGTAGCGTGCGCTCCGCTGGCTTGGAAAGCCCCTGCAGGCCAACTGGTTTTGTGTTCCGGAAAATCCCTTCTTGGAAAGGGTCCCTCGCAGCAATGGCAGCGTCCAGTGCAGGCGGTCATCTTATTTTACCTGACGGGGCGCAGGCTGTGTATGGCTGCGGGTGTGCTGCGGGTCGTGAATATGGCGCATGTGTCGTGTGTGTGCCACGTGTGTCGTGTGCCCGCGGAGTGTGTTGTAGGAGTGCTGTGTGCACCCTGGTCAGGATGTCGTGGACTCTGGCCGACGTTCTGCTTGTGCCCATCTCTGCCCGCGCAGGACAGCGTCCTAAAAACGAGCTTCCTCTCGGCGGCCACCATGCTGGTGGCGGCCATCAGGCAGGACTCTGGCACCCAGAGCTACAAGTTCATGCAGACCCCAGAGCTCATCCAGTGCCTCCTGGTGAGTGGCACCCCAGGCCCCTGCCCCGCAGGTGCCCACAGGGCCGTGCAGATGCCGCCATGCTGCCCCTCTTCTCGCCCCTCCCAGTGCATTCTGCAGAGGGAGCCCAAATTCCTGGTCAACCACCTTCGAGAGAAGATCATCATGGTCATCGTGGGACTGAGGTGACGCCTCCTCAGGGCCAGGAGCCCAGCCAGGCCAGGGCTCGGGGCCTCTGAGTGTGGGTGGGATCCGGGTGCAAGGGGACGAGGGGTAGAGGGGGATTGAGGGTTGGGGCTTGGTATGGCTCAGGACAGACTGGAGCACCGGGCAGGCTGAGGTCAGCGATGCCAGACTTGCTCTCCTTCTAGCCCAAGAGAGGTTGGTGATGTTGGCAGTCTGAGCCCTGCTCCCAATCACACATGGAGCCCTGATCCTTGTTCACACCCTGAGCCCTGACTCTGATGACACACGGAACCCTGACCCTGCTCACATACTAAGCCCTGATCCCTGTTGTTCACATCCTGAGCCCTGACCTCAGACATACTCTGAGTCCTGATCTTGGTCACACAGAACCCTGATCCTTGTTCACATGCTGAGCCATGACTCTGATGCTGCACCAAACCCTGGCCCTGAGCCTAGAATAATCCCTACAGTTTCTCAGAAACAAATGTCAATGAACCCAAGAGAACTGAGTGAATGAGTCAGGACGGCTCAGGGCAGTCCCTGTCCTCTACAGGCCCCTCCTATCCAAATGAGTTCCATTTGACCCAACAGTTGTCTACAAGTCCGAGCCTAAGGCCTGTCTATCATCCAGATCTGTCCACGTTTTAAACTGCATAAGCCTGTCCCTCCTGGGAGCCTTTTCCAGCTAGGCTTCCACCCCCGGGACCACACGCTGGGCCGAGAAGTCCAGGGTCTTCTCTGCGTTGTTTCCAGCCACCTGCGGCCACACCTGAAACCCATGGTCAAGTCCAGGATCCTGCAGACCTGCCTCGAGAGCTTGTACACACTTCCACCCGTGGAGTCGTTGGAGAGCAGTTTACCTCCGCTGCAGCCGGCGCCCGATGTCAAGGTGACTCAGCAGTCCCCGGGGGCCTTCTCCCTGCCCTTCTGGGTGGAGGGCTCGCCTGCCAAGCCCATACCCAGTGTGCTGCGTGCAGGCAGCAGGGCGGCCCCCGAGACACGGCCTCTGGTCTAGGCTGGGCTCATCCTGGCTTCTCCACTGACTTGCTTTGACCTTCGAAGAAACTTGGGTCTTTGGATTCTGCCCTTCCAAGGGGGCTTCTAGTCTCCATGCTGTTAATTCAGAATTTTATGAGATTCAGTTGGGATCGTGGATCAAAATCACAGAATGGATCACGGATCAGAAATCTGGAAAGATGTGCAGTGCTTCCAGCTATTTACCAGCCAGCTTCTGCTGCACTGACAAACACCCCCAAAGTCCCAGCGGCTCACGACAACGCAGGGCGCATTGCTTGCCCTCTGGTATGCAGGCAGCAAGGCTCGAATTCAGGCTGGGGTCGGCGGGGGTCTGCTCCCACGCCAGGCTGTGGGGCTGCCGCGCGCACAGGAACTGGGCTGGCAAGAACTAGCTGTGCCTCCACATGCTGGTACTTGGATTCGGCATACATCAAGCTCACTTACCTCCCACTGGCCAAAGCAAGCCCCAAGGCGAAGCCCAAAGTCAGAGCACTGAGGAGGGGCCTCTCTGTCCACAGAAAGTAGGGAGATGACGCAAGACCGCGCACAGCCCTGCCTTCCTGCCGCAGACTCACCTGATGT
>JAQZBX010068686.1:0-15709 GCA_029593785.1 Cabassous unicinctus | reverse complement strand
CCAGAGATTGATGCCTTATTAGTGGGCTCCTCTTTGGAATCTGTGCTCCTGAGAGTGACGGAGTCAGACTCAAATAAGTCCTCCCTGCACATGGTCCATCAGTCCCTTCTATTCAAACCTATATGTGATGCTGGAGTTTTTAGGTGTACTTCCAGAGACTGGAGCCTCTGGCCTACCTATGTGCCAGCTGTGCCTGCAATCTCAGTGCAGCTGCAACCGCTACCCTATAGCTCAATGGATTCATCCAAGTCATCTGGCGAGGAGACGACTATGGGCAACGGCCATCCCAGGGAATGGAGAGGGCCTGCAGCTGCAGGCAGGATAATCTGATCCACCATATCCATGGAATATAAGCCTTCTCTCACTTGGAGGTGGAGTGGACATCACCATCCCAAACCCCCCAGGATTGGGGGAAGAACTATGGACTAGAATGGACTCGGTGGTGTTCTGTCGTATATTGTGATTCAAGCAATGGAAAAAATTGTAACAGTAAGGTGGAGACGGTGGCCACTGGACATTTTCGGGGCAGGGAGGGGAGAGGCAGTTGAAATACAGGGGCTTTTTTGGGACTTGGGTGTTGTCATGAGTGGTATTGTGGCGACAGATGTAGGCCATTTTACATCGGCATATACCACACAGAACTGTGTGGGAGAGAGGGTGGTCTATGATGTGAAATGTGGTCTATGCTTGGTGGCAAAGCCCCAGGATGTGTAATATCCATTGTGGGTGATGTCCCACACTGATGAAGGATGTTGGCCTGGGATGTTGTGGGAGGTGTGGGAGGTGGGGAACATGGGAATCCCTGTAGTTTCTGAGTAATAATTAGGTAATCTAAGCACCTTTAAAAATATATATATATAAAAAATAACATTTATGTAAGAAAATGTACATATATGCATATGTATTTATATATCATTTTACAAATATTGGTATATACTGTGAAAAATCTTGATTTTTACGAACAATAAAAAATAAGTAAATAAATTTTAAAAAATCAGTTAAAGGGTCAAGTAGATATGGGCCATATTTACATGAAGTAGATATTAATATCTATACCATTTAAAAGCACGTTGATTTTAGCCCTAAATTTTGTGATATACATATAAAGAACCAAAACATATGAATATATGATTTAGACTAAATAATAATGAAGAATAAATGAGCATGTTCCTTTACATGGTGAACAAATAGTAAATTACAACAATCCCTATATTATATCCTTATGTGAAAATTCTTCATGAAATTTGTAATCTTATTTAACAGAATCTAAATGGACTAGATCCTTGTGAAAATTATATATATATTAATTTTTAAAATATTTTTGTGCATCTATAATATATTAAAAAGTATGAAATATTCTGGAAGAATATTTCATAATATTACTTAATCAGAAATGTAAACCTTATAATTTACCATACAAATGTTTAAGAAGAGTAAGCATCTACATACATTTGTACTTTATTTCAAGAGAACATTTAATACAGTACAATCATAAAACATGCATATATTAGTAGATAATGATTAAGGAAGTTATGAGATACGGAGTAATAGTCAATCATAAGCCATCAAAACAAAATTTTGATGAATAAGGAGAAACCTTAAATAGAGGTAAAAGTAAAAATATGAGCAGTTTTATTTAAAAAGTACAAATATGATTTTTAAATTTTGTTCTTATAAATTTATTTTAACATTTTTGTATTAAAAAAATCAAAGTATAGGTTTTTTTGGATTAAAATAAAGCAACACCCAAATAATTAGTAATTTCATTAGGACCTTTTAATCATAGTTCATCTATTCCCGTAGGTTCTGATAACTTTCTCTAGCAAAATTCATCTAACACTTATATTCCATTTCTCCATTCAAAAACTTACCGAAATGAAAAATATGTAAAAAGAAAGATTGTGCCATAAGTAGAATGAGCTGAGCAAGATCTACACATTTAATTTTGAAGCAACTTATAACCTCAGTGATCTATAAATAAGGCATCTAATACTGGGAATAAATAAAAATGTGTCAAAAGATTTATATGGTTTTGGTAATTTGAATTGGTGAAATAATAGGAGAATAGAAGTATGGAGTAGTTTTTTGTTTATAAGCTTTCTTTTGTTTTGTTTTTGTTAAAACTTTGTAATGTGCTGTGGTGCTTTCTAAGCAAACATGTTTCTTTACATTAAACAAATATAGCTTGAAATCAACTTGTGAGTGCAACTCAAGAAATAGGCTAGAAAATGTTTCCTTAACTCTAGTAATTCCAGATGTTTAATAATAAAAGAAATTCTGTACGTTTTCTGCTGAATGAAAAGTGCTAATGATGTATTGCTTCTTTTTCTTTCATTTAAAAATTTTCTTGTAAAGTTTGGAGGAAAACTGAATAAATGATAGGGGTGTATTTGTAAATTATATCTGCCATTTAAATAAAAGATGGATATCTGCTACTTTTTATAAAAACTTTTCTTAAATTTTATATTTAAAGGATGTTTAAATTACATAAAGTTTATAAAAAATATAGGGGTTTCCCATATTCCTCACTCCCTCGCCTTCCCACACTTTTCCCCATTAACAATATCTTTCATTAGTGTGGTACATTTGTTACAATTGATGAACATATATTGAAGCACTGCTACTAACCATGGACTATAGTTTACATTATGGTTTTCACTTTGCACTGAACAATTTTATAGGTTTTGACAAAATGGCTTGTATCCATCATTGCAATATCAAGCAGAACAATTCCAATGTGCCCAAAATGCCCGATGTTACATTTATTCTTCCTCTCCTTCCCCTCAGAACCTCTGGTGACAGCTGTCTTTATATCAATATTTCAAGTTCTTCCATTACTAGAATAATAGTAAGTCTACTTTAGTCTATACCTGCATCCCCACCTTATGTTGCGCATTCCACAATCTTTAGGATTTTTGGATGGTGATGCCCACTCTGTTTCTGATTGAGAGGGGGCTTAGATCCCATGGGGCAGATGGTTGGCTATCTTGCTTGCAGTTGTAGATACTATTTGATTTGGTGGATGGGCGTTGTCCATCCTCATCCCTCTATTAGTTTTCATGCGTGAGTCTGGTGCACTGGAGAATAGGTGTTGGCTGAAGCTCAGCTGAGATTCAGGGCTCAAATGGCATATGAGCAACCAGAAGATTTGAGTCTCTTGGGCATATATTTAATGGGTATAGTGCTAATTATAGGTTCAAATAAAAGGGGTATAAGAGCCATGTGTAGAGAAAATATAAATGAGTGTACCTCTGATACATTGGGAGGATAGTTACCGTATATTCCAAGGTAAGGACTATTGACAGGGTTCTAAATTCCTGAGATTGTCTGCCCTGCCTATAGTGTCTAGTTGTCTCTTCCTGTTACTTTTTGATGAGCTTTCCCTTTGTCAACATGCCCACAGCCAACTTCATGGACTTGTTTCTTAGACTATGTACGATGAGATTCAAGGTTGGGGGTACAATAGTGTAGAAGATAGAAATTACAGGGTCAGAAATAGAAGGAAACCTTGAAGTTGGTTTTAGATAACCAATGCAGGCAGTAGAGAGAAATAATACAACAACCCCCAGATGTGGAAGGCAAGTGGAGTAAGCTTTTGACTGGCCTTCTGTTGATGGAATCTTCTTGACAGTGGAGAAGATGTACATATAGGAAACGGTGATAAAATTGAAACAGAATCTAAAATCATACCAATAAGGATGGGCACAATTTCTCTTTTTAAATTTTCTGAGCAAGGAATAGCTAATGTATGTCACAGAAGAACTAATGGACCACATTAGACCCACAGAAGGAGAAGGAGAAGGTACGAGCTGTGTGCATCACAGCCGTCAGACTCCCACCCAGCCAAGACACAGATACCATCTGCATACATGTGCCCATGTTCAAGATGACTTCATAGTGCAGAGGATGGCAGATGGCAGCATAGCAGTCAAAGGACATGGCTGTGAGGAAGAACAGCTCTGCAGCTGCCAATAAAATCACCAGCAAAACTTGGTCAACACACAAGGAATGAGATGGACTGTGGGTCAAGGAGTTGACTACAGATTTGGGGATAGTGATTGAAATGAGGCAGAGGTTCAAAAAGGATAAGCTCTACAGGAAGAAGTACATGGGGGTGTGGAGGTGCTGGTCTAAAGTTGTGATCATGAAAATGAGGCCATTTCCCATCAGGGTCCACAAGTAGATGAATGAGAAGGGCACTGAATGAAAAATCTACATATTGTTATTGGTAGTAAATCCCATGAGAATAAATTCAGTCACACCTGTTTTATTTTTCATTTCTGTAAGGATAGTATGATAAAAAATTAATCAATAAAAAGATAAAAATATAACATCAGCAAAATCACGTCTCTTCATATGGTAACGTGTTACAATTATATTACCAATACATTCCTTCCATCTATATCCTCTTCACTTTAATGGTCATCAATCATTCCCTGATTAATTTAGTTTTATTTAACCAATATAATTTCAGTTCACATCTATCTGTCATTAAAATATTGTTCAAAATATATTTTGTGAAAGATGCTGAGTGACAGAAAAGTTTCTCTTGAATTTTGCAAAAGTCTTCCAACACTCTAGATAAATCAAAATTGTCCAACTAACAATTTAACTGTGCCATAGGCTGGTTGTCTTCATTATGGTCACTCATTGTCTCTGGGTGTTTGAGTGAAAAAAAAAGTTCATGGCCATGCATAGGCATATTTCGAACTTATCCACACTTGTCTATTTCTTTTATTGTGAGGAAAATAAAATAGCAAAATTTGCCTCAAGAAATGGTTCTTGACAATTCTACCTGACTCAGCTACCTGTCAATAATATATTAGGGCTAAAAATATAGTATGTTTTTATTAACACAACATCATTATTTTAAATTTTAAATTTTTAAATTTTCTTATGTTTTATTAATTGTTATTTTATTTAATGCTGAAGATATTTTAAGCTTCTTGTGCTAATTGAAGCACCCTAATTCAATATATGTACCTCTGAGCCAAGTATTATTATTACACCAAAAATATTAAAAATAATCCTTTTGGAATATCTAAGTTGAGGATCACAAATGCAATATGTTCTTCTATTTAGTTTCATTCCATGGAAAAGGTAGCATTATAACCTTGAATAAAATATTTTATAATATGATCCTTTATATTTTATTATATTTCATTATTTTTTAAATAGGGACTTTTAACCACTGTTTTCTCTCTCAGGTTATTTTAAATTTAAAATTAATATTCTTCTAAAAATAATGACTTACTAGTGTGCCTCCAATCCTTGTTCAGGAAAGTTCCAGCTGCCTTCTGAGGTTCAGGGCTAATGAAATAGGAGCTGATCACAAGGGCAGAAGAAAGTAGCAAAATTTCATTTCAATAGAGTTTACAGAATGTGTTTATTTCTCTGAAAGTTCATATGGTGCCCACATAGTCTGGCTTCATCAGTATCTATGTTAGCAGTCACAGGGAGCTGATGGGTGTGACCAATTTATATCTGTTGCTTCTCTCTCATAGGTTTGAATATTGCCCAAGAATGACAATTTATCAAACTGTTGATTCCAAAGGGAAAAAAAGTTATCATTGCCAACATTGAATTTCTTTATTTGTAACAATCAGTAATAAAATCTTATTCAGTAATTAGTGGATCAGTATATGATACTTTTTATTCTGTCAGTGGCCTGCACATCTATGCAGAGAAATATAATTAATTCTACCTTCCAGTGTTCAGTCTTTGTTTCTTGAGTGCCTTCCACTAGTACTGCTTCAGGAAAAGCAATGCAGCAAGTAAAGTTCAGATGCAAGTGTAAATGCCATTGCCTCTTACCAACAAGTTTTGTTTTGGAGGGAGACAGAGGTGTGTGATGAGCACACATTTTCCACTACCTGGGGAAAACGTGACTGTCAGAGGTCCAGAAGGAGCTCATCCCAGAGGTAGGACGTTTCCATGTGACCAGCAGAGAGCAGTATGGCCCCAGGGGAGCTGGTAAGGTAGAAACAAGGAGGTGATGAGTGGGAGAGGAAAGGGTTGCCTCAATACACACTGCTGTTCATAGTAGAAGTCTTTTTTGTTTTGTTTTGTTTTGTTTTTTATTTATTTATTTTATATTATTGTGGGTAAAAATAAAATTTTTCACAATACAAACCAAAGTTTGTAAAATGATATATATATATATATATATATATATATATACACATATATATATATACACACACACATATATATGTATATGCATATATGTGCTTTTGCTTACATAAAGTTATATATATATATTTACATATTTTTAAAGATGCTTAGATTACATAAATGTTACACAAAAATTGCAGGGATTCCTATGTTCCCCACCTCCCACACCTCCCATAACATCACACATAAACATCTTTCATTAGTGTGACACATCACCTGCAATGGCTATACACATCCTGGGGCTTTGCCAATAAGCATGGACCATAGTTCACATTGTAGACCACACTCTCTCCCACACAGTTCTTCATGGTATATGCTGATGTAAAATGGCCTATATCTGCCATTGTAATGTCACTCAGGATAATTCCCAAGTCCTGAGAAAGCCCCTGTATTACAACTGCTTTTTCATTCCCTTCCCCGAAAGCATCTAATGGCCACTGGCTCCACCTCACTGTTATAATTTCTTCCATTGCTTGAATCACAATATGTCTACAACAGAATAGCATTAAGTCCTCTCTAGTCCATAGCTCTTCCCCTAATCTTGAGGAGTCTGGGATGGTGATGTCAACTCCACGTCCAAGAGAGAGTGGTCTTATATCCCATGGATATGGTGGATGGGGTTATCCTGCCTGCAGCTGCAGGCTCTCTCCATTCCCTGGGATGGCCATTGTCCATCATTGTCTCCTCACCAGGTGACTTGGGTAAGTCCATTGAGCTGTAGAGTAGGATTTGCAACTCCACTGAGATTCCAGGCACAGCTGGAACATAGGAAGGCCAGAGGCTCCAGTCTCTGAAAGTACACCTACAAACTCTAGCATCACATATAGGTTTGAATAGAAGGAACTGATGGACCATGTGCAGGGAGGACTTATCTGAGTCCAACTCTGTCACTCTCAGGAGCACAGATTCCAAAGTAGAGCCCACTGATAAGGCATCAATTTCTGGAGCTATCCCCCCTTATATAGGACCTGGGTGTCTCTAGAGCCCCCAGGAGCCCCTTTGTGTGAGGGGATATTCACATTTGTGATCTATGAGATCCTACTGAGGTGCACGTAAGCATTACCTCTTGGATGACCTCCTGACTCACATTGAAGTCTCTTAGCCACATGAACTCATTTGTCTTTACCTTTTACCCCTTTTATTCAAGATCTTTTTCCAGTTGTATTGCCAGTTGGAACTTGGTATTAATTCCTCATTGCCAGGGAGGCTCATCCCCGGGAGTCATGGGGGAAAGGTAATGCATTCATATACTCAGTTTGGCTTAGAAAGAGGCCACATTTGAGCAACAAGGAGGCTCTCAGGTGGCAAACCTTAGGCACCCCCTAACAGTAGGCTAAATTTCAATTACAAGAGCAAAGACTCGTAAGGCTAGTCATCAATAACAAGAACCTATCGGTGGACTCTCCTCCTTTGCCAGACACTGCCCCTCCACTCAGGGGACTGTTTCTGCTCCCTTGGAGAATGTGGCAGAGCTCTCCAGGCTGGGAATTCTGTATTACCTCATTTAATGAGTGATTTTCTACCCACCGTGACCATGCCGCATCCCTTGATCATTTGAACAATTTTATATATCTTTCATGTATATTCAGATGAACTGACTCCCATGAATCCCCCATCCCAGACACCTCCACCAATGATCTCTGCAGCCCCCTTGTAACCCTTCTCTGATCTAAACCTTTCTTGAAGATGAAGCCCATATAATAACCAAATACAATTAAGAGGAAAATGAAATAATAATAATAAGCTTAAATGAAAGAGATAAAATACATGGAAACTCAGAAAAAAAGCTAAAAATAAAATATAGTTAACAGATTGGGACATTCAAAAAATGGGAATAAAAAAAATTTTTTTTATTATTATTATTGTTCTCCTTTTATCACTGCATTATCAGGTGTCCAGTCTGCACCATAGCACCTTCGCCCTCTCATTCCCCAGTGTCTCCCAAATTTTCATTTAATTTTCAGAGAAGTTTTAGGTCACAGCAAAGTCACACACAGACTACTAGAGACTCTCATGTACACAACCTCCTTCCCCTTTCCTCACCCCATATTAAAACCTTTTTTTGTGTGTGTGGATGGTAGCAATGCTACAACTGTTATACAGATAGTGAAACATAGCTACTAAACATTGTCAATGGTTTACAGTATAGTTTACAGTTTAGAGAGTACAGTTTAATAATTTTTGATGGTATTTACCATGTCCTGTGTCTATTACTGTAAGGTAATGAAAATCATTTCCCATGACCACTAAATACCCCCTGTTTGATCTCTTCTGTTCCTTCCTTCCCATCACCAGGGGACACATGAAACTCCCTTGTCTTGACCCATTGGATGACAAGATTCATAATTATATGCCCTGGGTATTCTAACCTGCCCTTCCTAATCTACCCACCTGTTAAGCCTGCACCCCCAAACCCAGTAATATCACTATCCACTTGTCCTATCCTTCAATATGGAGCTATACTCTATCATTTTCCATAGATTATGTCCATATAGGTGATGGCCCAAAACCTAGTCTTCTCTTTTCTCCCTTGTTAACCTATCTTTCAGGCAGTGGTTCTCAGAAACTGCTTACTTTCCTCAATTCAATCAGTGAGGTCATATACTGTTCCTCCTTCAATGCCTGGCTTGCTTCACTCAACTTAAGGTCTTCAAGATTCATCCATGTTATTCCCTATGTTAACACTTTACTCCTTCTTACAGCTGAGTAATATTCCATTGTATGTATGTACCACATTTAGTTTATCCATTCATCTGTTGATGGGCACCGTGGGTGATTCCAACTTTTGGCAAATGAATGTGAACAATGCCACTATAAACATTGGTGTTCATATATCTGTTCGTGTCTTTGCTTTCAGTTCTTCTGGATACATACCCAGCAGTGGAATCACCGGATCATATGGAAGATCTATTGTTAATTTTCTGAGGAAATGCCAAAATGTCCTCCACAGTGGCTGGACCATTCCACAATCCCACCAGCAGTGGAAGAGGGTTCCTATTCCTCCACATCCTCTCCAACACTTATATTCTGATATTTTTTTAAAAAGCTGGCATTGGATGGGTGTAAGATGGTATCTCATTGTAGTTTTGATTTGCATTTCCCTAATAGCTAGTGACGTCAATCATTTTTTTCATGTACTTTTTAGCCATTTGTATTTCTTCCTTGGAGAAGTGTCTTTTCAGGTCACTTGCCATTTTTTAAATGGGTTGTTTGTCTTTTTATTGTTGAGGTGTAGGATTTCTTTATATATGCAGGATATTAGGCTCCTATCCGATATATGGTTGCCAAATATTTTCTCCCTTTGGGTAGGCTTTTTATTTTCTTAATAACATCCTTTGAGGTGCAGAAGTTTTTAATTTTGAGGAGATCCCATTTATCTCTTTTTTCTCTTGCTGCTCGTGCTTTGGCTGTGAAGTTCATGAAACCATTTCCTATTACAAGGTCCTGTAGATGCTTTCCTACATTATCTTCCAAGGTCTTTACGGTTTTGGCTTTTATATTTAGATCTTTGATCCATCTTGAGTTAATTTTTGTATAAGGTGTGACATGGTATTCTTCTCTCATTCTTTTGGATATGGAAATCCAGTTCTCCAAGCACCACTTGTTAAAGAGACAATTCTCTCCCAACTGAGTGGTCTTCGCCACCTTGTCGAATATCAGATGACTGTATATGCGAGGATCTATATCAGAACTGTCAACTCCGTTCCATTGGTCAGTAGGTCTATATTTGTGCCAATATCATGCAGTTTTGATCACTGTAGCTTTGTAGGATATTTTAAAGTCAGGTAATGTGATACCTCCAACTTCATTTTTCTTTTTCATTATGTCTCTAGCAATTCGGGGCCTCTTACCTTTACAAATATATTTTGTTGTTAGGTTTTCCAGTTCCTTAAAAAATACAGTGTTGATTTTTACTGGGATTGCATTAAATCTGTAGATTAATTTGGGTAAGATAGACATCTTGATGATGTTTAGTCTACCTATCCATGAACAGGGAATATTCTTCCATTTATTTAACTCTTCTTTGATTTTCTTTAACAGTGTTCTGTAGTTTTCTGTATATAAGTCCTTTACATCTTTAGTTAAATTTATTCCTAGTTATTTGATTTTTTTAGTTACTATTGTAAATGGTGTTTTTTTTTCCTCCTCAGATTCCTTGTTATTGGTGTACAGAAATGCTATTGATTTTTGAGCATTGATCTTATAGCCTGCTACATTAATGAACTACTTTATATGTTCTAGAATCTCTGTTGTATATTTCTCAGGGCTTTCTACCTATAGGATCATGTTATCTGCAAATAATGAAATTTTTACTTCTTCTTTTCCAATCATCTATGTAGGCTGTGAGTTTCTAGAAACTTGTCCATTTCCTCTAAATTATCATTCTTGTTGGCATATAATTTTTCAAAGTATCCTCCTATGATACTCTTTATTTCAGTGAAGTCAGTTGTGATATCCCCTTGCCCATTCATTATTTTGTATATTTGCATCTGTTCTCTCTTTTTCTTTCTTAGTCTGGCTAAGGGTTTGTCAATTTTATTGATCTACTCAAAGAACCAGCTTTTGTGTTGTTTATTTTTTCTAGTGCTTTCTTATTCTCTATTTCATTTAATTCTGTTCTAATCTTTGTTATTTCCTTCTTTCAACTTACTTTAAGTTTATTTTGTTGTTGTTTTTACAATTACTCCAAGTGTGCAGTTAGGTCTTCAATTTTATCTCTCTCTTCATTTTAGATATTTGTATTTATGGCTATGAACTTCTCTCTCAGGATTGCTTTTGCTGCATCCCATAGGTTTTGATATGATGTGTTGTGATTTTCATTAGTTTCAAGATAGTTACTGATTTCTTTTGAGATTTCCTCCTTGACACACTGTTTCTCTAAATGTGTGTTGTTTAACATCCATATCTTTATGCCTAATCTGTTTCTCTGGCCCTCAGTGATTTCCAATTTCACTCCATTCTGATCGGAGAAATTACTTTGTATAATCTCAAACTTTCTGAATACATTGAGAGTTGTTCTGCGGCCTAGCATGTGGTCTATCTTGGAGTATGATCCATGTGCACTTGAGAAAAATGTAAATCCTGCTGTATTTGGGTGTCGTGTTCTGTATTTGTCTATTAAGTCCATGTTCTCTAATGTATTGTTGAAAGTCTTTGTTTCTTTATTGATTCTCTGTCTAGATGTTCTGTCTAATGGTGATAATGGTGTATTAAAGGACCCTGCTATAATTGTAGAGGCATTTATTTCTCCACTTCGTTTTTCCAGAGTTTGCTTCATGTATTTTGAGGCGCCCCGATTAGGTGCATAAATGTTTATGATTGTTCTCTCTTCTTGAGAGATTACCACTTTGAACTAATATATAGTGTCCATCATTGTCTCTTCCAATAGTTTTGCATTTAAAGTCTATTTTGTCTGATAGTAGAATAGCTACTCCTGCCCTTTTTTGGCTATTGTTAGCTTGTAAAATTGTTTTCCAGCCATTCACTTTCAGCCTCCTTGAATCCCTGGGTCGAAGGTGGGTTTCTTGTAGACAGCATATAGATGGATCATATTTTCTTATCCATTATGCCAATCAGTGTCTCTTGAATAGTGAATTTAATCCATTAACATTCATTGCTATTACTAACAACGAATTTCTTACTTCAGGCATATTTTCTTTGGGTTAATGTATGTCATATGTTGTTTTGTTTCTGTTTTTGTCTTTTTAGTTGTTTTTAAACTGTCCTCCAACTCTCTCTCCCTTGTTTTTTCCTTTCAACTTGTAGAACTTCCTTTAGTATTTCTTAAAGTGCAGATTTCTTATTGATATACTCTCTTAATTTCTGTTTATCTGTGAATATTTTGAACTGTCCATCATTTTTGAATGCCAATTTTGCTGGATAGAAAATTCGTGCCTGGAAGCTTTTTTCTTTTACTGCTTTGTCTATGTCATACTGTCTTCTTGCCTCCATGGTTTCAGATGAAAAACCAGCACTTAATCTTATTGTGCTTCCCTTCTATGTGATGATTCTCTTTTCTCTTGCTGCCTTGAGTATTTTCTCTTTGTCTTGAGCATTGGACATTTTGATAAGTATATGTCTTGGAGTTGGCCTGTTGGGATTTATACTGTTTGGGGTGCGCTGTGCTTCCTGGATCTGCACATCCATTTCTCTCAATAGCGTTGGGAAGTTTTCAGTCATTATTTCCTTCAACACTCCTTCTGTTCCCTTTCCCTTCTCTTCTCCTTCTGGGATGTCCATAAGGCATATATTTGTATGTTTTGTGTTGTCAGTTAAATCCCTGAGTCCCTGCTGGATTTTTTCTCTCTTTTTGTGTATCTGTTCTACTATCTGTTTGATTTCAGATGTATTGTCTTCCACATCACTAATTCTTTCTTTTGTCTGTTCAAATCTGCTGTTATGTGAATCCAGTATCTTTTTTATTTCTTGGATTGTGCCATTGATCACCATCATATCCGTTATCTTTTTATGTATGTTTACAGTTTCTTCAGTATGTTCTCCCAGTGTCTTCTTTATATCTTTAATCTCTTCCTTCATTTCATTTAGTTGGTCCATGATATTTGTTTGGAAGCTTTGATTAGTTTTTCAATGTTCTGCATCTCTGCCTGGTTTTTAGTTTGTTCATTAGACTGGTCTGTGTCTTTCTGTTTCTCAGGGTGATTGGTAATTTTTTGTTGCCCTCTAGTCATCATTTTATCTTGATGGGTTTATTCAGTTGATTAGCTTCTCTCTCTGCTCTAGAGTGTTATTTAGCTGGTGGTTCTGTGTGTGTGTTAAGTTTTCTCTTTGACACTTTTTCTTCTTATTTTATTTCCTTGCTTTTTCTATGTTCACTTGAAGGCAAAAGATTAGGGCCAGAGGAAACAAAAGATGTGAGAAAGGAAGAAGGATAATAGTAATATTGATAAAAGTTAGAAGAGGGGCCAAATAATACTTAGTGAAATAAATATTTAACTCATGTAGGCAGTGTAGAGTAATAGGAAAAAAAGTGGAGTACCTACAATGGACTGGGAAACCAAATAGAAGAATATATATATAATGATTTAGCAGGCTAGAATGATGAGGAGGGAGAGAAAGAGTGAGAAAGGGCTGAAAGTAAAAAGTAAATATTAATTTAAAAAGAAGAAAACAGAATAGATAGAATAGAAATTGATACCCTTAAGTTGTGAGATAATGAAGAAATATGGTGTGTAAGAACTACAACAGAAAGCAGAAGGCAGAAAGATGAAGGAAGGGGAATAGATAGCATGGGAGGCAAAATCAATATAGACAGAGAATGGGAAATTACTGAAGAAGAAGCACATCAAAGAAGAGACAAACTAGAAGCACCTCATTAAAAAGAAAAAAAAAAAGAAGGAAAAAAGAAGGGGGTTGGGAGGAAAGAGGAAAGAAAAGTAAGAGACAACAAATAAACATAGCAAAACCAAACAACCACACAAGCAAGCAGTCAAACAAAGCTAAGGCGGAACAGTGTTCTTTCTAGGCTCCTTGTGGAACCTCTCAGCCTGCTTGTGTTTATCAATCAATTTCCCTGCAGGGTTTTATCTGCAGGTTTTGAGGCAGATTTTAGCAATTAAACTAAATTAAAAAGAAGAATTCATTTTTTAAAGAGACTGTCGTCTTCTTTTTTTGTGTGTGAAATAAGGGACCCAAAAGGAGTCCTTTTCTAGACCACACCCTTCACCAAGAGACCCTAACTAGGCTCGTGGAAACTATTCAAGCACTTCCCACTTCCTGGCCTCCCCAGGGGAGCTGAAGCTCTGATGCTTGTCAGTGCAGGGAGATAACATTGGCTGACTCCACCCCCTCTGGAGCCAAGCCTCAGTGTCACCAGGCTGCTGGGTAAATCAGGCTTCGAAAGTAGATTCTCCTCTTCCCTCAGACTGGCGCTGCTTCAAGCAAGCTTATCTGCTCCCCATAGCTTTGAGGGGGTCCCGGCTGCCAAATCCATTGAAGGTAAACCCCTCTACACCTTCTGTCAGAACCCTCCCACTCTGGGAGAATGCTCCCTCACACCAGGAGCAGGAGTCACAGGTGCAAGAGTCATGGCTCACACCAGGCATTTTCCCTGATGGTAGGGCTCAGCCGTCTGTGTTAACCACCACAAGCAGGCTTAAAACTCATGAATCTCTACCGATCAGTCCATGCCATTGATCTGCCTGCAGATAGATATCCCAAGCTTTTCTCTCCGTGCGCCCACAGCAAACACACAATCTGCACCCCAGTTCAGTTACATGTGCTACAGGCTCAATCCACTAAAATTCACCATTAGTTTTATTTTCCCTAGTTTATCTCCTTGTCACTGTATGACATTAGAGGAGTCTCTCTATTAATAGTGCTTTGGAATTTTACAAGTATATAGCATAGCGCAAGATTTTAACTACTGTTTTTATCTTATGGTTGTGGTTTTTTCCCTGTGGATCCTTTTCTTTTAAAATTCATTTCCTTCATTCTTAAGAATGACCTTATTTTATTTTATTTTTTAAATTTCCCCCTACCGTATTTCTTCTCTCTTTCTGGAATTTTGTTAATTTGATTTCCATCATTGATAATATTTTTAAACTTTTCTCTCCAATTTTCAATATCTCTGATATGTAGCATATACTTTAGGAATGTGCCTCAACACTTCTTCCAAAATTTCTATGGCACAATTTTATTTCTAATACAGAATTTTCACATATTAATAACTCCCTCTAGTTTTCTGAGTTACTTTTTTTACCATCACTCATTGGAAGGATTCTCCTCTTTTTTATGTTTTCTGAAGAGGTCTTTTCCTACAGGATTTTAGTTTTTTTCTTCTATTATCTGCAATGCATATTTCCTCTGGATTTTTTATCCTGTCAATGTTATGATTGTACTTTGGCTCTGTCTCTAAATTAGAGACTTTCCACAAGCATATGGTAAACCTAGGGAGTGAGAGGAAGAGGTTTAATGCAAATATAATGTGTGTCAACTGGGCTTGTGAACAGCTGAAATTCATTGATCAAGGATGAGAAGATTTTTAAGGGGTTTTAGAGGAGTCATAGATGTAATATCTTTATTAATTGAACGCCCCTTATTTAACAATGCTTCATTTATTTATTATACCACTTCCACAAAAAGAGATCTGAGAATAAACACCACTGGCCACCCTTATCTCCTTCTCTCTGATTTCATGAAAGGTCATCTCTTAGCCAAATTCCAACCAGATTCCAAGAACACTGAGCACCTTGATGAAGTCCAAGATGTTTAGACTCCAGGTAACTAAGCAGGCTGGAGAAGGGTAAAAGATGGCTGAAAGGGTAAACTAAATATCTACTCACCATTTATAGATTCCTTTTATATATCCAGCTTGGAATAAATTGTTCTTTCTGAACACTTGGTTTCAAATTTTTTAAAGTTTTAATGAAATGTCAGTAATTGGCAATTAAAAAACCTTCTCTTCTTTTCTTTTTTATTATTCATAATCATTAACTTATTGTATATTTATTTTGTGTGTTGTGTATGTATGCACTTGAGCATGTGTGAGTGAAATTTCATTTCCTTCTCTCTGTGA
>JAQZBX010068685.1:0-15717 GCA_029593785.1 Cabassous unicinctus | reverse complement strand
ACATTTTAAAAAATCTTCCCCAGGCGAGTCCATTTAGCAACCAGGCGCGTGGGCCACTGCCTTAGGAGGGCTGAGATTCCTCCCTCCCCTTCCCACTCCACAGTCCAATGGCAACCATGCCCTACTCGATTTTCTCCCCAATCCCTTCTTCTTTCTCCCTGTGAACCCCAGCCCAGTTCAGAGGCGTCTCCCTCACACTTAAGTCATGGCAGTAGCTGACACCCTGATTTTCTCACTCCAGGCATTCCCATAACAATCGTACACATTACCCCAAGATTAGTATTACTAGAAGGCATCTTTGATCTTGTTAGAACCCTGCTCACAGATTTCAGTGGCTCACTGTTGTCTAACAATTACGGTTCTGAACTAGAAATCCACAAGTCTGATGAATACACAGGCATCCTTTGAAATTGCACAGTGATCAGAGAGCATGCTCTGCAAACTAACTTACCGCAGAGTTCCATAGCTTTCTTTTGCCATCCCTCCCTGCCTTGGGAATCCAACCATCCTCAATACCTGCCTCTTCCACCATGCCTGCTCTGGCCATGATCGCTCCTGGCTGGGCTAGGGTTAACAGCCGTGCTGTTTGTCTGGACCCAGGGGTTTCTGGAGCCAGGTAGTCCCTCCAGGCTGGGTTACATCAACCCATTTCTTATAACTATCAACATGTTGCGTCTGCTGCCTCCACATCTCTCCTACTTTGGCTGAGCTACTTGCCTCAACACTGGTGTTTGGTCTGATTAATGAACAACTTTCCTGCCCTGGGGCATAAAGTCCCCCAAGAGCCCAAACCCACATCTGTGGCCACCACCCACCCCGCCCACACATCTCACCCAGAACCCACAGCTGGTCTCATGACAAGCTCACCATCCTCACGGCCCCAGGACCCCCAGTCCCTTTCCCTTGTCATACACATTTGTTGTAAACTAACCAATCCGTGACTTCTGAGAGAAGTCCACCAACCCCCAGCCCTGGACAACAATAAAGGCACAAGCCCACTGGTCCCCTCGCTCTGCCTGTGGGCTCCCCACCTGCTGGTTGAGCCAGCCTAGCTGATGGATGGCACTCCCCATCAGCCCCCTTCTTCCGCCCCCCTCAAACCTGTGAGTAACAAATATTCCTTTTTCGTGCATTATGACCTCAGTTTTCCATTATGTCCCACTTGACCTCCATCTGGATACAGATTTAAAATCCAACCTAACTAATTCAGAATATCATTGCACTAGCTTTGGGATCCTGAGCTTCCTGGCCCAGAAAGCATACAAGAATCTGCTCAGTGATAACTCTCCCTGTTGGAGTAAGTAAGCAGTCAGCCTGCGTGACTTCTAAAGTACTTTCCCACTCCAAGACCCTTGATAAAAAGAAAGGCTGTAATTAGGATTGAGGGTTTATTCTAGAATCGCCACTTACATGACAGGAGTTGAGTGAAAGCTGTTCAGTTACAATGGTTTCCACGCTGCTCTCCTGGACTTGCAGCTCTCCTTTAGTCATCACCTGGAACCCCTTTTGCCTTGGAATGTTTTCCTGGACTATTTGCTGGTGTGTGTGTGTGTGTTACAGCTATTTTCCTGGTCTACTCTGTTGGATAGAAGGTGATGGAACCAGGAAATAACGTTGGTACCAAGTGAGAGAGGGACGTTAAGATTGTGGGCAGTTTCATGGTGAAATAGCTGGAGCACAATGCCCAGCACAAATGTCTACAAATTAACGACAAAGGTCACTGCCTTCTACAAATAATGCCCCCCACACACACTCACACACTTAATGTCTGTTATTTTGATGCTAAGAAAGGGCTCAGACTGGGAAAGGATCCTGAGATGATGCAGAGGGAAAGGGCATGCTTCTCTTTTCTCCTAAGTGTTGTTCGGAATGTCCGTTTCTGGCATAGATCTTTATGAAGGGCAGCAAGAAAGCATGTTTTAAATTTTTAGCTTTTGAAAAGCCAATACCTTAACATAGCTTGCAATTCAAATATAAATATATATGTAAATAGAGTAAATGTCTCCTTCCCTCCCCTATTTCCCAGCCACCCAGTTCTCTTCTCCAGGGATAACCAAGCCACCACTTACTTGTATTTTCCTTCAGGAATTCATAGGTATTCCTTTTTGCCTTTCCCTACTTTTACACAAATGGTAACAGATGAGGCACACTATTCTGTACTTAGTGATTGAGTTTGTTTGTTTACTTGACAATAAACTTGGAGATCTCCCATACCAGTATTTAAAGAGTACTCACATTTTTTTAAAAGTGTTTCCTGCTATTCCAGCGTGTGCATGTAACACAACTGCTTGAACTAACCCCCTCTTGATAAACACTTAGATTATTTACAATTTTACTATTAAAACAACAAAGCAATGAGGAGCATGTGATTATTCCATTCTGCTCATGTGTGGGTATGTCTGCAGGATAAATTCCTAGAAACAATTCTGCCAGATTGAAGGGTGTGCATATTGTAATTTGATAGATAAAACCAGATTGCCCAGCTTAGAGTTTGTACCAATTTACTCACCCACCAGTAATGTATAAAAATATCTGTTTTTCCGCAAACACTGACCAAATAGGTAATTTTCTTGTTGACCAGGAATTTGCTATAGCAATATAGAAGATAACGCAAACTCTGGTTTTTACAAATCCTGACCTATGCTATGCTTTGCTTTGCTAATAGACACACTTGAGGCTATATTTTTCTGCTCTTTTATCAAATCCACTGTCTAAGCACTGATTCCAGAAATTTTGGTCAGCCTTCCTGAATTTTAAATTCATGAAGAATTTTTGTCTGGCCTTATTTTCTGGCAACAAAATCTTAAGTTATTGTCAATAAAAATAATTACAGACGTGTTAAATGTTTGGTCTAGCGATGACCACTAGAAAATCTCATGACAGTTAAAATTTTGGACCTATGCAAAAACACAGTCCAGTAAACATATATCCAACATCTTCTATTTGCCAGGTACTGTTTAAGTCCTATGGATGTTACAAGAAACAAAACATAGTAACATAGTTCAGACTAGAATATACAACAGCACAGAATCTAAGACGGAAGAAAAGTTGTTCAGATGTTCCCAAGAAAGAACCATGACATCTGGGTGGAGGCAGAAGGACTTTCAAAGGGAGGGTGCAGTGATGAGGATGGGGTTTAACTGTGTAATGAATGAATGAATGATTTACCCATAGGAAAAATTTTAGCCCATTTTTACTTACTTTATTTGTGGTAATGTACCTTATAATTTTGGCATCCCCAGTTTTACCTATCATTCCTAATTCTCACTTCCATTGATTCCTGCCTTCTCTTACCTGCAGGCTCTCAACAAGTAGGTGTTAATGACATGACTTGACGGAACCTAGAAAAACGGATCTACACCGCCTTCCCCCCCCTCCCCCAACAACCCTCCATTTATTAGCCTATGGTCAAGGACCCTAACTGAAACCTAATGGTGAAACTAGGACATTTCCACCTAGACCATTTGGAGGGCCACATCTTAAAAACAGCCTCTGCAATTATGAAAATGAAATGTGTATGTAGAGGTGTATGTAGTGTACGTTTTTGTCTTCCATGGAATCATCACAGGCTTTCAGAAAATGTGCCAATAAGTCTCATTTAACTCTTGGACGAAACTCTTGAGTAGCCTAGAAATGAGCACAGAAGTGAAATGCCAGGGTTAGTAAAGTTTTGCAGAAATTGATTTGAAATATAGACTCATGGGAAGAATTTAGTTAAAAATAAAAGCAATTCTGGTTGGGTAAAGCAGTTTACTGAGTACTTGCATGGCTGACATGCTAGACACTGAGCAAGGCGGAGAGCTTCACGGATAAAGCATTTTGGAAGATTCTGATAGCTCCCAACTCCAAGAAAGAGCCACTGCGGCTAAGGACTCGCTCATCTTTGAACTCATCAGACAATGCCCTACCTACCAGGCAGAACTGAGACAGGTTCCTTGCCCGTTTTAAATTAGTCCAGTTTCTTAACAGAGAATTGGTCTTGGTGACCATGAGGAAGTGAGATGCTAGGAAGGGACATGGCAGCTCTCTCGGGTGCTCGTGCATTTTGTTCATAGCCTAAAAGAAGACAAAAAGATGAAAAGGTTTTATCCGGCCAGAGGTTTTTTTTAAAGCAATCATTAACCTGCGGATGCACTCTTCCTGCCTCCAGGAAAGGCGCGAGATGTGACTTAAGGCGTGCGGAGCGGGAAGGCGCTTCTCGCCGGTGCGCAGGTTCCGCGGCCGGGGTGGCGCGGGGCGGACGTGCGCGCGTCCAGGATCACCCGGGAAGCAGGGACCGCCTTGGCCTGCTCTGCCGCCTTTACGTTAGGTAAACCAGGTCCACTTCTGTCTTGAGGCCCTAAGAGTAAGCACTTTTCTTGTCTCCCAAAGGGGATCCCGTTGAATCCATCACCATCCCACGCCGGGTCATCCTCTTGGCATGTACGTTGGTTTGGTCCTTTGGCCACAGTAAACTCAGGGGCTCGTACCTTTTGGGAGAGATAGTGGGTTGGGGGTTGGGAAGGAGCAAACCCACTTCTCTTTTATGGCCCCATCCTCTCTCCCAACCATGCTGGCGGACTGAGGCTGCTGGGTGGGGCCGGGGGTAGGGGTGAGGCGGGGGGACGGGGTGTCCTCTGTGGCTCCCAACGCATCAGCGCCTTCCCTCAGCCTCAGGACCAGTTCCCCGGGAGTCCCCAGCCCCGTCCCTTGTCCCTTTGTCTCTTTCCACCACAGGAGCCCTTCTCATTTCTTTCTGCACAGGGTGAAAGTCAGGTTTAAACCTGAGAACACCAACAGCTGTCAGGGAGAAGGCTCACCTTCATTACAGGACGGCGGAGCGCTGGGCACCCTTGTCCTCTTAGGCTCTCCACAGCTGTCATGAGGCTCCCTCTCGGTGGGTCGGCTGGCATAACTCAGTCCCACTAGTTTAACATGCATGACTCAATTACACAAGAGTTAGCTAATGAGCAATGGGGAAGAACTTACAGGTTAAAACAAATGGCGCCTAAATGAATCAAGTGCCTCCTTTCAGATGCCCGCCACTCAACAAAGACCTGGCAAGACATTTTCTTCACTGGGTATGAATCATCCAGATAAAAAGGGGAAACCAGGGCCACCTACGTTCAGGGCTTGTACAGTATGACCTCGAGGCCCAACATCTACCAGAAGCTTCCTAGCAAAAGGCCCAGCTCCAGAGAATAAAAGGGCTTACACATCAGCATTAAATAATTCTCTTAGAGATGCAAATTTCTAATTAGTTACTGTGGCAACTGTAGAGGCCTAGAAGTAAGCCCCTTCCACAATGAACCTGGGAGTTTACTTTTTTGATTTACTACAGGCCTGCAAGAAGGAGGGAGGAAGAAATTAAACATTGCTTTAACTGTGACAAGAGAAGAAAGTGCAGCAAGCAGAGGGATTTCATCCTTTTGTTCTCATTCCTGCAGGTCTCAAAGGAACATTTTCCTTGACACACAGTCTCGCTGATTTTAGAGAATCTAAATTCTCCAAGGCTTGGTGAAATCACTACTATTATAAACATGACCGAAACATAAACAGGGGATATCTTAACTTACGTTTTTACTTCCTTAAAGAGAATGTGGTCTAAGACTGTATCAAAACAGCACGTACTGATGGTTCATCTTTGTTGTTTGTTTTATTTTGTAGGGTTGGTTTTTGTTCTTTTAAATATTGTATATAATTCCTCAAACCTTTTATTTAATATGGGGAGAACAAAATCTTTATGTTGTTAGGATTTACTTGCTGGAGAGTAGTCAATTTCCCAACTTTGAATAATACATGAAGAAGAAAGGATAAAAGTACTTGTAAGAAAGTTGGAGGCATCACAGATAGAATGTTAATTTTGTGTAGGTGTGAACTAAGAAGAAAATTTGTCCCAGTAAAATTTTTAAAAATACTTGTTTTATGGCTAATTATTTAAATTAAAGCCCAGGAGACATATACATAAATATTTTCCCTCATCTTTTCAGAAGCAAAAAAGAGAAAAATTGTTGTCAACCAACTTGGGTTGCATTTCCTGTGGGGAATGAATTATGTTCATCCACCTTCTTTCCAAAATGTCATGAGTTAAATTTAGAGTCTTAATACTTGCTCAGTGATACAAATAAAACCTTGGGATTTTTTAACTGGGCTTTGCTGAGATAGTTCCTATATTCACTAAATGAGTAATTAATTGAAAACTTAGGGGAGCAGATGTGGCTCAAATGGTTGGGCATCCGTCTCCCACATGGAGTGGACCTGGGTTCGATGCCCGGGACCTCCCGGTAAAAATTTTAAAAATATAGAAGGTGTACAGGCCGCCAGGCCCCATGCGTGAGTGCGCCGTCAGGCCCCGCTGAGCCACGCAGCAAGATGATGACATAACAGGAGAGTGACACAAGGGAGAGCCAAGACGAGACGCGGCGAAAAACCAGGAACTAAGGTGGCACAGGTGGTAGGACACCTCTCTCCCACATTGGAGGTTCCCAGAATCAAATCTCGGTGAAGACAGGAGGAGAAGGATGAGAAGAAAGAGCAGGAAACAGACACAGAGAATTGCCCAGGGAATGGACACAAAAAAAGCAAAAACGGGGGGACCTCCTCACTACCGCTCCCTCCTTTTCTCCTTCCTCCAGGGGAGAGTTTTCCACTTCACCTTCTCAGGGATTCTTCCCAGGCTCTGGTCCTTGCTATTCTTCTTCCTTATTCAACTTCCGCTTTTTTCCTTTGGAACCAGAATATGTAAACTTAAATTGCCTTTTGTGTTAAGGGAGGGATAAGGGCTTTAGGAGTTCTCAAGTTAGATGTTTGGTTTTCAGTGGGAGTTTCTGTAGACGCAATAGCTTAACCCAAAGAAGTAACTTTATTTTATAGAGAACTGGAATATCCACAATTCTTGGTTCATGGCTCACTCTCATCACTGACCCTTGTAAGCCTCTCTCATATTTATGTATTTTTTGCATGTAGTAACAATATAATAGGCCCTGTGAACCTAGAACTGGAACCTAGAACATCAGCAAATGCTCCAAGGCAGTTCTTTTCTATCTTAGCCTCCTGTCTCCCTCGAACCATGTCAAAAGCTGCCCTGAAGGAAGTGGATGTGGCTCGAGTGATTGAGTGCCTGCCTACCACATGGGAGGTCCCTGGTTTGGTTCCCATGCCTCCTAAAGAAGACAGCGAGCTGGTGTGACAGGCTGGCACGGCAAGTTGACACAACAAGATGACGCAACAAGAGACACAAGAAGAAAAGCTTAATAAAAGACACAACAAAGCAGGGAACAGAAGGGGCTCAAGCTATTAGGCGCCTCCTCCCCACATCAGAGGTCCCAGGTTAGGTTCCTGGTTCCTCCTAAAGAAACAAGGAAGATGAACAGACACAGCAAGTGCAGACAAAACAACAAAGGGGTAGGGGAAAAAATAAATAAAATAAAATAAAAAGCGGTCCTGACTCTTGTTGGGTGTTTTGGATAGTCTTACTGCACCTGCACACATTCCTAAAAAGTATATAATTTAATTTTAGTTTTTATTTTAACTTTATAGTACTGTTTGTCATCTCCAGGAACTTACTTTTTCATTCAATGTTACCTTGCTCATTTATCCATATTGCGGCAGTGCTATTGCTCTTCCATTTGATTAGTATATAATATTAAATTGTGTAAATGTGCCACAATTTATTTAAATAATTTCTTTGCACTGAGTTTTGCTATTTTGAATAGTGCTAAGAATATTTTTTACATGTTTCCAAGTGTACGTGATACCTTACTAGGAGAGGAAATGTTGAATCTAAGGATACGAAATGGTTAATTTACAAAATAATAGCAGTTTTCCAAATCACCTATCTGATTCATACTCCCACCCCCATCCCCCCAGCAATAGTAAAAGATCCTGTTGATCCACATCCACTCCAACACTAGACACTATTAGATTTGTTTTTGCAAGAAGTGCCTTAATATGGGTAATTTTATGTGGACTAACGATTTTCCCAAGATGGGATTTGTTGCCTCCAAAATATATACATCAAGTTAGTACACTGTGACCTTCTTAGCAGTAAAAGGTATGAAGTACAACAACTAAACCTTTACTTTAGAGTGACTGTCCCATCATGCTCAAGACCACTGGACCACTAAATATTATATGTCAGGCTTCTGAATCTTTGTTGGATTTATCTCTTATTTTGTAACTTATTAAGATATCCAGGCAGTAGCCACTCCCTGCTTAGCAGGGCTTATTAACAGCAAGTTATCAATATAATGGACCAGCATAACAGTTGGTCATTATATTATGATAACATACAGGAGAATTAGCATAGCCTAGGGAAAGAGTGAATATGGACTGCTGTCGTTGCCATGAAAACACTAACTTCTTTTGATCCTCCATATTGATAGAATAAAAAATCATGCATTCGACAGATCAGTAAGCTGTGTTGATCTGTTCCAGTAAAGACATTGCCTCTAGGAAGGCAGCTGCAATTGGAACTACCTCTCATAGTAACCACCAGCATTTGCTATGATCCATTTGGATTTTGAAGAGCACACACAAGTCATTGATTAGAGACATAATGGGACTACCACCTCTGGATCCTTTAAGTCACTGGTGATAAAGCTAATCTCGCAATTCCTCCTGATACCCACTATTTTTCTGACTTACCATCTTGGCTGAGGCAGTAGGGAACAGAATGGAGTTTCTACTTTGTCTTTTGAACCAACCCTTATTTCCAAGTCAAAGAACAAATTTGAAAGTTTCACCAGCTACTAAGCTCAACTTTTACAATATAGACCCAGGAACTGAGGAGTAACCATATGGACAGGGTATTAGCTTTCCATGGCTGCTGTAACTAAGCCCCAAAAACTTTGTGATTTAAAACAACAGTAATTTATTGTCTTACGGTTCTGGAGGCTGGAAGTCTGAAATCAGTTTCATTGAGCTAAATCAAATTGTTGGCAGGACCACGCTCCCACCAGGGGTCTAGGGGAGAATCCATTCCTTGCCATTTCCAGCTTCTGGTGACTGCCAGCATTCCTGGACTGTGGCCACATCACTCCAATCTCTGCCTTCCTGGTCAGGAGCCACCTTCTTTTCTGTGCACAATCTCCCTCTGCCTCTGTATTATAAGGACTCTTATACTTGGATTTAGGGTACACTGGATAACCAAGATAATATCACGATCCTTAACTTAATGACATGTGCAAAGACCCTTTTTCCTTAGAAGGAATATTTACATGTTCCAGGGACCATGATCTGATATCTTTGGGTGGCCATCAGTCAGTCTACTACAGTCCACCTTCTGACCCCAAAGATTCACATTTATCCCACATGCAAAATACATTCACCCCCATCCCAACAGACATAAAAGTTGTCAGTTAATGCTCTAAGGCTATCATTTTCTTTTTTTTTTTTTCCAAGGCTTCTGAAGCTGTTAACAAAAATTAGTTCATCCCACAATTCTTATAATTATCTATGGTGGCTTGAAGTTGTATGTACCCCAGAAAAACATGTTCTTAAATCTAATCCATTCCTGTGGGTATGAACCCATTGTAAGTAGGAACTTTTGATGAGGTTTCTTCAGTTAAGGTGTGGCCCAGCCCAATCAGGATGGGTCTTAATCTTGTTACTGGAGTCCTTTATAAGTGGAATGAAATTCAGGCAGAGAGAGAGAAAGTCACAGGAAGCAAGAAGCTGAAAGTCAGAAGAACCCAGAAAAGAATGGTGAGGCTAGGAGACACCACCATGTGCCTTGCCACATGACAACTAAGGAACAAGAACTGCCTGCAGCCATTTCCAGAACATCAAGTCTTCAGGAGGAAAGCATTGCCTTGATGATGCCTTGATTTGGACTTTTTCCAGGCCTCAAATTGTGAGCGAATAAATCCTCATTGTTTACCCCAACCTATTTCATGGCATTTGCTTGAGCAGCCTAGGAAACTAAAACATTATCATTACCCCATCTAAGCAAGCTCCAAAAACACTGCATCTATCAACCTTTCATCTCTACCTCCTCTTAATTAACTACAGAGGAGACCCCTGATAATTATGTTACTATTGCATGCCAGGTGTTACCACTACCTTTTGTGACAGCAGCAAGGGGTCCTTATTGCTGTCAGATCGGTGAGTTATCCAGCTCCAAAATCTGGCTCTGAGCATCTGCTTTCTGGGGTCACTTCTGCTACCAACTCTTGTAGCTTGCATTCCCCCACTGATGAAATGGATTATGTGCCATAATTTTGTTAAGGAGTTCAATCACAGGGAAAGAGAATGCAAGGCTGCATTATTGAATTGGCCGCTGCTAAGAGGGGCTGGCTTCTCGATCTCACTGGACCATCCTCTGAGACGCTTTATAACCTGCATTCAGACAGTCTATTCACAGTGTAAGGGAAGGGGGACTTACCCACTGGCTCTCATCTCCCATTGGTTAAAGGATCTCCCCATAAACCTCTGATAGTGCGTGAATGAGCATCAAGCAGAATCTTAGAGTGACTCTTGCTTTGGAACTATGAGGGAACCCTGGGCTGGGAAGCAATAGGTGCCAAAAAGCAGGTATGAGGTGAAGCAAGTTAATTTGCCACTCAGAGTCCACCTGGATCTGAGGCTTCAGTGGCAACTGGAATGAGATGCAAGTTCACATGAAGTTCAACTAACGTCTGTCATAACATGAAAGCTCACTCTTGTTGTGTGCAGTTCTGTGGGTTTTGACAAATGCGTAATGCCACATGTCCACCATTATAGCATCGTTCACACTAAAGGATCCAAAGTACTTAAGAAGCAACTGGCACACTGGCCAATAGTAAGCACTACGTAAGTTTATTATCATTACGATATGGTCTGGTGATATAGCTGTGAAGCAGCAGAAAAAAATGAGTACGTTCAGCTTACAGTCTAGTGGAGGAGACTGTTATGAAACAGATAAACAAGCAAATATATATGACACAAGATTGTCATAAGAGTGATGGAAAAATAAAAAGCAGGAAAGGGGAATATGAAATATCTAGGGGGAGCTGTTGAGATGGTAGACCAGATAGCCAAAGAAGGTCCTGCTGAAAAGATGATCTTTGAATAAATATCTGAAGGCAGCAGGGAAACCAACCACATGGTTATGTAGGAAAAAGCACTCCAGCCAGAGAGAGCTGCAAGCACAAAGGCCCTGAGGCAGGCTTGTGCCTGATGCAGTCCATGTATAGCAGGAGGCCACTGTGGATGCAGCTGAATGAATGAGGACAGCTTTAGAGATGTGATAGGGTGGACTAGAAGCCATATTGTAGAGAATTTTTTACAGTAAAGTTTATTTGTAAAGGAATTTTGGTTTTCAGAAAAATTACATAGAAAGTAGTTTCCATATCCTCCCCAACACTTCCTGATACACATGTAGTTTCCCTTATTACTAATATTTTGTATTAGTGTGGTACATTAGGTACAATTGATGAGCCAATATTAATACATTATTTTAATAACTAAAGTTCATAGTTTACATTAAGGTTCACTCTTTGTGGGTACAGTTCCATAGGTTTTCATGAATGTAAAATGTCATGTACCCACTGATGTGGTATACAGAATAGTTTCAGATTGGCTTCATAGCAATATGCATTTAAGGTTTGCCCATGTCTTTCTGTGACTTGATAATTCATTTCTTTTTATTGCTATAATATATTCCACTGTATTCCACTTTGTGGCTGAACCACAGTTTGTCTATCCACTCACCTATTTGAAGAACGTCTTGATTGCTTCCAAGTTTTGGCAATTAAGAATAAAGCTGCCATAAACATTTGTGTGCAGGTTTTTGTGCAGACTTGAGTTTTAAACTCATTTGTGAAAATACCTAAGAGTGTGATTGCTGGATCAGATGGTAAGACCATGTCTTAGCTTGTAAGAAACTGCAAACGGTCTTCCAGAGTGGCTTTACCATTTTGCACTCTCACCAGCAGTGAATGAGAGTCCCTGGTGCTCCATACCTCGTCAGCATTTGGTATTTTCTGATGACATACTTTCAGTTTTTAAAAAAAGACATTTTATTTATTATTGTTCTCTGCTTGAAGGGGAAGGAGTGTGGATTTTCCACTGTACCTATTCTATCAACTTAAGTAGGAATTGTGAGACCTTTTTGGTCCAGACTTTAAGTTCCTTGAAGGTAAGAGCACATCTTATTTGACATTACGTCTTTACCAAGTAGTACAGAAATTGATTTTAATTCTGAATGGGAAGCCATTAAAGGTTTGTCATCTTTTTATTAAAATACAATAAGTATATAAAGAAAAATGCACACATCTTGATATGAGTTTTGAATAGAGAAGGCTCAGGACTTATGTCTCAACAGAATCACGGTGACGGGACTTCCAGGTGAGAAAGGGTATTGAGAGCAGGAGGAAAGCACAAGGGTCACTGCATTTTCCATGTATTGAAGGAGGGTTTCTATGATTTGCTAATGAGTTGGATGTGTGGCAGGACACAGAGAGAGATCAGAAACAACTTTGGTTTTGGCCTAAATAACTAAAGGAGTAACGTTTCTATTATTTGAGAAATAGCAATTTCCTCTCATTGCAAAGGGGATGATTGAGGAAGGAGCAGGTTTGGGGTGGAATTCAAGAGTTGAACTTTGTGATGTCTGTTCCACCTCCAGGGCCACCTCAAGCAGGCAGGTGGGTGGGCAGCTCTGCGGTTAAGGGGCCATGAGGCCGGCTGAGATCGCCGAGGGAAGAGCCGATCTAGACTGAGCCCAGGACACTGCGAGCTTTAGAGGGAGGAACGTGAGCAGGAATGTGGTGCCATGAATTTGGCCTCCACAAACAGGTCTCTAAAGCTCTGGCATTTCCTGTGACGGAAGAGTCTTTTGTTTCTCTCTGTAGGCCCAGAACCTCACCTGACACCTCAGGTGACAGGGTGGGGCCAGCGCACCTGCAGTCTTAGGCCGGGGGCTGAGCACACCAGAAAGACCAGCCAGGTGATCAGGGGTGGGGCTTGAGCCACTTCCTATCAGCCCGACCTCCCCACCTCTGCAAGGGGCGAGGGGCTGCAGGTGGGGTTCAGCCTCATGGGCGCGGAACCCGCCAGCGTGCCTACGGAAGAAACCCCACTTACACTCTGGCTTCCTGCAGCTCAGAGGGCTTCCACGGTCGACATGAGCTCGCTGTGCAGGGAGGTGTGAATTCTGACCCACGTGGAGAGGCCACGGAAGCTTGTGCTTGAGACCCTCCCAGACCTGATTCCCCGCACCTCCTCTTTCGGTGTCTTATTTGTGTCCTTTTACTATAATAAAACCGTAGTTGTGAAAATGGCATTTTACTGATTTGGGTAACAGTTGTTTTGGTGATGTTTTAGGGAAAAAACTTGACTGACTGGAGTGGATTCAAGAGCCATAATGAAGTAGGAAGAGACAGAATCACAACTATAGACAGCTCTTTCAAGCTTTTCGCTGTAAAGGAAATGGGGGGGGGGGCTGGGGTACCAGGTGAAGGAGGGAATGCAGGTCAAAAGGGGATTTCTTTTAAAAGAGGGAGAAATAGTCACCTGTTTGCGTGCTGACAGAAGGCTTCCGTAAGGAGAGGGAGAGAAGAGGGTGGCGGGAGTAAGAGCCGAGTAGGTAGGAGTGGGTGGGTCCAGGGGCCCTGTGGAAAGGCCAGCTCAGGGAGAGCAGAGAGGGCCCACCCTCCGCAACCCAGGGAAGTTTCCAGAAACAGGAACCGATGGAGATTTGGTGGGAGCTTGTGGGCTTTGTTTTCTGAATGCTTCGTTTTTTTCTCAGTAAACAAAGAATAAGGATGAGAAGATGTTGGAGACTGGAGGACAGCAGAGACGAGCTCTGAAAGTGTTGAGGAGTCCCTGAGGTGAGCCTGTCCAGCCACCCTGAGCTGCGCCGGCCACAGGGGAAGGCCCGGAGCGGGCGGGCGTTGGGTGAGCCAGGCGGTGGCCGAGCCGGCAGACGGCAGCACCTCTGACCCTGCGCTGCTGGAGATGCCCTCCCTGTCTCTGGACACCTTGCCAGGTGCGATAACACATCTCCTTCAAGTTTCAACTTCTTTGAGGTCAAAAACCTTTATCCAGACTCTAGCTGTTGACTTCACCTACGTTATTTAGCTTTTCTGGTCTATTTCCTTGACAGCCAAATAGTACCTACCTCGCAGGTTTATTTTAGAACTACATAGAGCATACATGCAGGTGTAGAGGAAGCACCCGGTCAAGGGAGCCTGTGATTTTTACGGTCGGCACTTGCGTGCCCCCATACGCAGCTCCGGGTTTCCCTTGCCGCCTGTGTCCGAGCCTGGCGGCCCTGCTTACTCCGGACCTGGCCGGGTCTCACGCTCAGCAAGCGTAAACCTAGTGCCACTGCTTTTGCCCAGTCCAGCCGCAGCCCTGCTTCCTCCCAGCCTCAGGATTTGGAAACTTCCATATCTTCTCTGGCCCTTGGTCAGCACGGACAAATGATGCTAGTGTAGCACGAATTAGGGCAAGCACTTTCTTTCAAAAAGCACTTACATTAATTTCCACATATGAAAATGTGTGTTGTGCTACCATAGATCTTACACTTGAAACAACAGTCATAACAGTTGCCAAATGTCGTCAGGCACAGTCAAGCTTTATTCAGCTTGCAACCTGAGCCACCTCAGGTACCAGTTAAACATCCTCCTCTTCCGAAGTGTCCTCAAATCTGCTCGATTTCCTATTTAATAGATAAGTAGAATGCTCTTTTCTCACACTTCTGGTGACTATCATGTAGACTGTTGTGGGTTAAAATGCTAGAAAATATTGCTGATAGTTAATTTTTTAACCTAGCAGATGAGCTGAAGAACATTTTCCTGGAAATAGCACTTAGCCTGCCAGGCTAAAGTTTAGTTTTCACTCTTTCTCCTACATTGCAAAGTTACATTTAAGCAGTATTACTAAAATGTAAAATAACATATGGATCATGTTTTTCATTTCTATGGAACTAAACACATGGTGTGTTTCAGTATCTTTCTGCTATACAATATTGGGATCCAATTACAGGTGTATCTTTTTTTTGTAAAGTAAATTGAAAGCACAAGCCTTTGAGTCATTATTTACTCAATAAATCTTTTTTGAGTTTGCACTGTGTCCAAAAGTCTGGACATCACATTGCTATGGGAAGCCACTCAGTACCAAGATGCAAAAGGTAAGAGCTCTTAGCCACCAGTGAGCTCATAATGCAGTAGACTCACATACACACACACAAACAACATGTAAGGTAAGAATGAAATTAATATATTGTTGAGTAAGTACTTAGTTTTATAAAAATAAAACAAAAATCCTCAAACTTGGCTATAGGAAGGCAGAATCAGATCTCAAATATCTCCCTTTCCCCAAACTTAAAGATAAGAACAAAAAAATAGATGAACCCATAGAAAAATGCACCATCAGAAATCAAACAGAAGGTCTTGGTCACCAGCAAAATAGTGAGATAGAAGTTTCAAAAATTCTACCCTGCTAAGCTTGTTGTAGCTTCATGTAGCAACAAACTTCGTCCTTCACAGGTTATGAAGAGCTGTGATTTTTTTTTAATCTAGAAAAAACTTACTAATAATCTGCAATTTAGAGAAAGATAGGAAAAAGGAAGTAAGCCCACAAACAAGGTACAAAAATTATTAGTAGAGATTTAGCTTGGTGTCCTCTTCAGAGAAAGAAAAAGAAAAAAACACTGTGGTTTACCATTTTGGTACTTCTGTGCTGGAAGAACAGAGGGTTAATATTATTCACTGTTTGGAACAAAAAGTAGACATTTAGTCAAAAAAAAAAAAA
>JAQZBX010068684.1:0-15712 GCA_029593785.1 Cabassous unicinctus | reverse complement strand
AAAAAAAAAAAAAAAAAAGAGAGAGAGGCTTATCTTTGAAACAGGATAAGGTTAAAGAAAAAGACTAAAATCATCACAAAGGTATGATTTAAACCTTAAGGTGCTATACATATTAATATGAAGAAGACTTTGTAGTGGGAGATGTTATTGTACAGTCTAACGTTAATTTTATGGAAGTCAATTCTTTCAGTACTCGTACATTTTTTACTCCTCTCTTTGGCTTCTGCTGATGATTTAAGTTTTACACGCTGGATGTGCTTTTTCTGCTTCGACAACTATTGCCCTGCACTGGGGCACAGCATGGAATTTTGACACCGCAATTATTTCTCTGATGATGCCCGTGATTTCCCACAGATGAGAATATGGTACTGCTGGAGCAGGGCAGGCAAGTGAGCTGCCAGCTGGATGTTTTTAATCATCCCCATGATTCGGTTTACATCACACCCTTCAGAGGTGCTGAGGCCTCCACCACCAAACCCGGGGGTGGAGCCCTAAAGAGTGGGGGTACAGGGGAGAAGCTGCATCCTTGCCTCCTCCAGCCCTCACGGCAACCCCAGAAGGGGGTGCAGTGAGTGTGCCAAACCACACGGTCAGGGCGTACAGCCCCCTGGTTCACCCTCGCTCAGACTCCAGCTGCAAGTTTGGGGGTCCCCAAGGCCACCCGCACTTCTGACCAGCTGGTTACAAATTTGGGGGTTCCCACCACTCCCTCAGGTTCGATAATTCATTACAACGACTCACAGAACTAAAAAAAGCACTAGACATATGATTACAGCTTCTTATAGCAAAAATGAAGACACCATAGAGTGAGGCCGGGAGGGTCTCCCATGTGAAGCTTCCATTGTCCTCAGGGACACGTCACCTGCCCAGCACGAATTGTGACAACACTCAAAGTTCCCCCAAGCTTGGGTGTGCAGAGTTTTTATGGGGTGTCATTACCTTGGTGTGACTGGTGGACTCAAGGCCCACGTGGTTGAACTCAACCTCCAGCTCTGTTCTCCTCCCCAGAGGTTGCACTAGGATGACGTGGTTCAAAACCCCAAGCCCCCAGTCCCAAGGCGGGTCTCTCTGGTGTGGCTGCCCCACCTGAGTCATTTCATCAGCATCAACTGTCAGGTATGGTCTGGGGTCCACCACGAATAGCTCAAGACATTCCATTACTCAGGAAATTCCTAGGGTACAGAGGCTCCCTGCCAGGAATGGGGGACAAGGGCCAGCCAAGTTCTTTATTACACAGTAGGGTTGTGTGACACCCACTTTACAGATGAGGAAACTGAGTCTTGAGAACTTAAATATGGCCAGCGTGAATGGGATCCCCAGGCCCACTTAGCTCCACGGCCGGGCTAAGACGTTACTTACAGCCCAGGACGGCAGTAGATGTTTTAGGGCATGAGCAATAGGTGCCTTCTCTGGGGAGCCCCTTGTCATATCCAGAGCTGACCCCAGTGGATCACCCTAAGGGATGATTCATGAACCCTCAGGACCAGAGCGAATTACATGCATAATTTTGTTGGCCAGTGAAGCATTTAGATGGAGTCTCTGGGAGAACTTTTTTGAAATCTTCATTAAATATTGCAACAACTCAATGCTCTATTACCCATTCATAAGATGGGTAACTAGTTGAATTACTTAGGAAAAAAAAAAGCCCCATGGCAATGATAAAGGGAATCAAACATGAGGTTACATTTGGGACCAATTTCAACACACATAGAAAGATCCAGAAGCCTTGCAAAGAGCCCATTACAATAACCTGGTGTGAGAGCGCTGAGACGTAGCTGTCGGAACCATCTCCCATTTTTCTAATTTGCGAACTAAGAGCTGATCGTGCAACCTTGTTAGAGAACGAATACGGCATAATAGGGGACACGCAAGCCTCAAGAGAAACACGTCAGCTCCTTAGCGAAGGTCTAAAGAACAATCAGGCTGAATTAATTTCCAGGAGACCCCGTGACAGATTCCTGATTATGATCCCCAATTAGGGAAACCTCAGTTTCGTTTTTGTTTAATGTCAGGAAGTTAAGGAACTGTCAGGCAGGTGGCTGCTAAAGACAGAGCGGGGCTGCCTCGCCTCATTTGAAACGTATCACGGCGGTGCAGCCACTGCAGGTTCTTTTATGCTTTCTCCAAAGAGGAAGTCGTGAAATCTGTGTCTCGATCAATGCCCAAAGATGGAAGCGCTGTAATGAAAAGCATAAAGGGGTTTCTGCTCACCCCCGGAACCCGCAGAGGCTGGAAACATGAGAAAGATGTGTTCTATGAAAAAGGGAAATGAAAGATTCAGTCTTGGACCAAAAAGAACGTGCCTGCGTGAAAGTGGGCCAGGGGAACCAGAAAATCCAGACAGAACTCCTCCGCTGAGATTTTCCTGAATCACCAAATGTGCTGGCTGAGGGGTCAGCCTGTGCAATGAAGCGGGGGAGTCACATTCCTGAGGTCTGTTTAGTGTACTCGAGGCTAAAGGAGGGGTGAGGTAGACGAGCAGGGCTGGGACGCAGAGAGGTGCCCACAGGGGTGGGGAAGCACAGGGAGAGGAGTCCAGGTGCATGCTATGGACTGAACTGTGTCCCCCGAAACTCGGGGGCTTAGGCCGGTCACCAGGACAGAGGTCCGAGAGTCAGCGCTTAGAGATGGGGTGCAGCCACGGGCCCGGGGCTCCCACCAAGGTTGAAGTGTGTGTGGGGGAGGTCAGAGGTGGGGTGAATGGTCATGTTCGAGCTGACTCAAGAGCACCAGGCAAAAGGTACCCAATCCTCTCTCTTTCAGGTGAGGACTGGTCTGCAGGAGCGGACGGGAGAGAGGGGAGTAGCGGTTCCGAGGCAAATACAGCTGATTCTCACTCGTGGTAATTACAAGCAGCTCCTCAGTATAAAGTTGCTGACGACACCAAATGAGCAAATACTGACCCAGTGCTGCTAGGGGAAATGCAGGCCGAGGGTCCTCTGGTCACACCATTTTCATCACTGATCAGCACGCAACCTGGTTTTGTGTGTTTCTGTTTAAAGACAGCTTAGTCAGCATATATTATCGGTTCGTTAGCGCGGTACTCACGGCCCGCAGCCCCGTCACGCACGCCCGAGCAGAGCTCATTGAGCACACGTATATTTTCTCGCCTTAGGAATGCTAGACAGCCCTTCAGCATTACACTCGGGGGCCATTTTCACCAGTGAAATCACCCACCAAAAGCACGAAAACGTGAAAAATGCGGCACCACATAGTCTGCAGAGAGGACATTTGTTTATAGCACGAGAGCCGAAACAAGAAGGCGGAGCGTTGCCTTGTCTGACCTCGGCTGGGAACGTGTGCATCAGGTGGCTCAAATTTTTCGCCACTCTGTGCGTGTCTGCAAAAAACCGCAAAAGCACTGCAATTGTATTTTGGGGTTACAAATAAATCTCAGCGAGCTGACAAATTTGCAAATATGGAACCTGTGAGTAACGAGGGTCGACTACATGGGAGCAAGCCCTATGGGCCTGGGCTGAGTCACCTGCAGGCAGGAGTTCTGCAGGCCCCACAGGAAAACTGTTTCCCAAAAAGGGACAAAGTGTGTGCAGATGAAAACCACATGGCCCCTGTGGTACCAGAGTCATCTGGGACAAGTGTTGAAAGTTCCGATTGCTTAGCCTTCCCTCAGGCCTCGGGAATTAGAATCTTCGGGGTTGGATCCGGGAATCTGTATTTTACAAGGCGTCTAGCATTATAATTAACAGCCAGGTTTCAGAAATACTGGTGGCCTGGGAGGGAGAATCGCCTCGTGGCAGCTGTGATAGCTTCTGCCTCAGCTTCCTCACCTGTGAAATGGGATGTTAATGTGATTTCACATGTGTTTCTAGAAGTCTGGGAGAAGACTTCTCCAGTATGTGGCCACCTTTCCAGACAGGGGATCTCTTGCATGTTTTGTGGCAAGATACCCTAACTTCCCCTGCTCGCCCCCTCCCCCAGCATCTAAAGTTTGTAGGACTCATCTGAACTCCAGAATCTATGGGGGTGGGGGTAGCGGGGGCGCTGTCACCATGCCATGCAATAGTCTCCCCTTCCTTTTGGGAATATAGAATATTTATAAATTTCTGAGACTGTTCCTAAGCAAGGTATGCCAAAAGGTGCCACGTTTTTTTCTGTAATGGCAAAATTTGCAAAGTAACACAAGCAAAGCTCAGGCCTGGTTCCTGGGGTCCTAGACCTCCTCCTTGACGTGAAGAGCCAAGAGCATTTTTTTTAGGTCTACAAGGGCTGCCTGGGTAGAGGGCTGGGCCAGCAAGGGCCAGTGGGACCACACCCCAGAATGGGGGCACCTAAATCTCATCAGTGAGACAGAGCTTCTGCCCTCACAACGCATGGCATGGCCCTGGGCACCCCTTCTGGGTGCTGCATAGTCTCCCCAGAGGCTGGCCCCTGGCCTGAGGCCTGGGACCCGCCAACACGTGACGCTTTCTACCTTCAAGCAGAGGGCAGAGAGAGGAGCAGTGAATGTCAAGCCTGCTTTGGGTATTGTATTTAGCAGGTATAAAAATTAATACCACTGAAGAGACTTTCAATCTCTTTCTGTCTCCTTCTAATTAAATAATCAAAGTGCAGCTTAGGGGAAGCGGATGTGGCTCAAGTGATTGGGCTCCCGTCTACCATATGGGAGACCTGGGGTTTGATTCCCGGGGCCTCCTGGTGAAGCTGAGCTGGCCCGCGCCACGGAGAATAGGCCGTGGAGGGCTGGTGCAGCAAGATGACGCAACAAAGGGAGATGCATAGGAGAGACGGTGAGAGACGCAGCAGACCAGGGAGATGAGGTGGCTCAAGCAACTGAGTGCTTCTCTCCCACACCGGAGATCGCGGGATCAGTTCCCGGCGCCTCCTAAAAGAAAGACGAGAAGGAAAAAAAAGACAAGCAGACACAGAGAGCGCAGTCAGCAGGCGCAAACAACAACAGGGGGGTGAGGGATACACATTTTTTCTTAAAAAGTGCAGCCTGGCCTCAATAGGGAGTCACCTCGATTTGGGGGCAGATCACAAAATAAAGCCCACGACTCGGACGTCCCTTTGAAAGACCATGTCAGGGAAGTGGACTGCCATTGTCAGAGGCGCGAAGCCTGGGCTGTCCAAGGCCACTCACCTTCCAAAGGACATTCCAACCCCTTGGGAGAGCCCCCTCCCCCGGCCCCAAAAGAGATACTGCCAGGAAAATGGTCTTTAAATGTGCTCTGAAAAAATAAAGGGAAAAAAACACCAACCTTGTTTCTGGCCAAGGTGTTCAAGTTTTACAGAAGAGAAAAGTGAATTGCTCTCTGCCTCATTGAGATGCTTCTCATCACACTGTAGCAGGCATTAATTACACATTTAAATGCCACAAGATCCGTCTTCAGTTTCCTAAATCGAAGACAATCTCATCACCAGGGCGGCTTATCCTGAATATTGACAGATCTCTTGCCTTGAAGCCGTCTCCCTCTCCAGGCCCAGATTCTCCTAGGCTCTCCAGGGGTGGGGCCTCAGGCTGGAAAGAGCTGGAAAACCTCCTGAATCCCCCTACCCAAAGTGGAGGGGCTTCAGTGTTGGACAACTGGTTTACCCAGCAACCCTGGTTGCTGAGAGAATCAGTCTCCTTCCTTTAATCTCAAGACATCTCAGGAAAGAGGAGTGCCAGCATTCCCTTTCAGCAGTGGGAAATTGGTGGTGCTGGACTTTGAACCCAGGGTTTCAGGAAAAAGAACCTTCAGGCCTTAGAATCTACAAATGCCTTCCAGCAGAGCTTTTGTGATAGTAATATCTTGAGAATGCTTTATTTGCTTTTGATCTGAAATGATTTGCTTCTGAAAGTCAGTACAGATCTGAACATTACTTTTTTTGTGTCTTATTGAAGCAAAAACATTATTTTAGAATTCATGGGGAGCGGATGTGCCTCAGTGGTTGAGCCCCAGCTTCCCACACACTAGGTCCCGGGTTTAGTACCTAAAAAAAAAAGGACATGGAAAGTGGCAGAGGATGCAGTGGGGGTGGGCTGTCAGAGCTTTTTACCATGAAAGGGCACCCCCCAAAGAAAAGTTTGGGAACCCCAGTTCTAGGCCAGTGTTTCCCACAGCAAGCTTTATATCCGTGTCTTCCGGAAAGGTGACTGGCAGCTGGGCTCCCCGCTAGCCATGCGCTGACTGCGGGAATTCCCAGCCCAGCCCAGAGCACAGCTGTAGTTAGACACATAGGCTGTTTGTGTGGCAGTCTTCCCTGGTAAATGAGAGCTCTCTAAGGGTAGGGCCTATGTCCGTTTTGTTCCTTATCATCATCCCAGAATCCAACATGGTGCCTGGCACAAAGGTGATAAAATAAATATTTCATGGATTGAAGGGAGAGAGGGAGGAGATTTGCCATGAAAAAAAGATTCCACGGTCAAGGAACTTTCAGACTGGATAATAACCTCCTATTCTGAGATTGACAAAGTACCAGTGGGCAAAATACAGATGAAGGAGCAGAGTGTTTGCATGTGTTGTTTTTCCACCGCAAGACTTCTCAGAACTTTTAATGTGCTGATGTGTGTGGTGACTCTTCAGATTGGAGGTATAACATGCAGTGCACCCCAAAGTCACTTGGTTGGGCTTCCAACCCCCTTTAACAACCTGATGAGCCAAAATCCTAGGGGACACACTTTGTGCTAGACAAGAGTTTGTAATCAGGGATGACAATGCAATTCTGAGATGGGGGTTGTTGTGACTTGAAATGTGTTCCCCAAAACAATATGTGCACGTCCCAACTCCTGGTTATTTGGCAATCGGGTCTTTATTTGGAAATCGGGTCTTGCACTCGTAATTAAGTTGAGAGATTGTCATTCTGGAGGAGGGCGGGCCTTAAAAAAATGACGGTGTCCTCATCAGAAGAGGGGAATTTGGGTACAGAGACAAGACATGCAGGAGAAGACTGAGGCAGAGACTGAGTGAGCTGCCACAGGCCAAGGAGTGTTGGGGGCTGGCAGCAGCTGGAAGGGACAAGTCCCCTTCTCTAGAGCTCTCGGAGGGGTTACAGGCTGCCGGCTCCTTCCATTTGGACGTTTAGCCTCCAGAATGGTGCTTCTGTTGTTTCAAGCTGCCCAGGTTGTGGTCATTTGTTTCGGCAGCCCGAGAAACGAAGGCAGGGGTCACTCGATGAGCCACCTAAAGGACACGGACTTACAAATGAGAGGCAGGCTGCTGGGCGGGCAGCCCAGGAACGCTGTCATCCCATCACCCAGCCAACAAGCATTTCCATTTCTTTTTAAACAAAGAATGAGGGAACAAGCACAGAATGAAATGATCAAGTATTATTGCAAAGACAGTGTTTTTGCCATTAAGCCAAACTCTCCTGTTCCCATTTCACAGGAGTAGGACTCACCTGTTTGAACTTACTTTTAAACTGGAGGTTCCAGATCCCCGGGGCTTGCTGGAGAGCTACAGAACGCCTCTCTGGGGAACGCCGCCTCGGGGTCCTGGGTCTGAGAGCTGGGGAGGTGTGAGCTCCAGACCAACCCCTGGCCTGTATTCGGGGCTGGGTGTGGGGTGGGGGCCCTTAGCAGGAGTGGCTAAGAGGATAGGCTTCTTTGAGTTGATTTGAGACCCAAAGGGAGCTGGTTAGGAGCCAGCCGAGGGAAGGTTGGGGTGTCTTAGTCTCCTGGAAGCAGACCCCGAGATAGAGTTTTAAGTACAAAATGTGACTTTGGGAGGGGATCCCAAGAACCACCGCTGGAGGAAGTGAGACAGGGGAATGACGGGGGCCTGCGAGAGCTGTGCAGAACAGGCATCTTGGGCTCTCCGCCCCGGCTCTTTACCCACCAGCTTCTGTCGGTCTTTGCTCGGAAGGGGCTGGGGAGGACCCTTCCTTCCAGGGTCTCCAATCTGCCACACTGGCAGCCAGTGATGGCCAGAGAAGGTCCTTAAGTACAGGGCGTGGTCCCGGCCGTCGGAGGTCAGAAGCCCACGGGCGCGGAAGGGGTGAGAGCAGGGAACTCGCCACATCGGCTACAGGGGCAAGAGTGGTCCATGCTGGGGGGCTCGAAGATGCACAAGCTCTGGAGGTGTTCAGGGAACAAGTGAAGGTGAGTGTGGCTGGAAGACCAGGAGTAGGGGGGCAGCCGCGGGAGGAAGGCAGTGCTGCACTGCCAAGTGCTGGACAAGCAGCTCTAAAGAAAGCCTGATCTGCAGCGTTCGCCAGCTGCCGAGACGCAAAGGCTCGCTTCGTGTCTGTTTGAACCCGGCTGCAAAGTTGAGAAAGACGTGTGCACGCTCAGCTCTTGCAAGCCGGTACAGACCTGCTCCAGCGCCCTTTTAGGGAGTAAATGAGGAGCTGGGAAAGGAACGCGGAAAGGCCTCAGAGGCAGGAAAGATGATCCAGTTTCAGTGCATCGATGAGTCGTGAGGTTGGGATAAACTGGAAGACCTAGAAGTCAACCTAAGACCGAGCCACTGAGAACTGTGGCCACGGGTGTCCCAGACACAGGCTGCTTCTGAGAAGCAAGTTTCAGAGAGAAGAGATAAAAAGTCCATAGTTCAAGCTTCTTGTGCTGGGCTGAGACCCCGTCTTCCACTTAGACAACTTCCAAGGTCTTCCGTTAATTAACAAAACACGAGGTGCTGAGTTTGCGTATGAAAACGCCGCCACGGCCAGCGGGCGCTTTCCCACGTGACCCCCGTTTGACAAAGTAAGTTAGAGACGGCGTCAGCCGTGACACAAGCTTTGGTGACTTTTGTCAGTTTAAGTGAGCCCTCTAATGTCCCTTAAACATATCTTTCTGTAAGTAATAGGATCACGGCAGGGAATTGAAGCTATCTGTCATGTAAATGCCAGCACAGAGGGACCAGGAGTATAAAAATGGGGGCGCCGGGCTACCAGGAGACCTGTGCAAATGAGAATTGATTTTCTTGAAGACTCTTTGCCTGGTGAGATAAATTAAATCTACGTTTACTTCTATTTGTTTAAAAAACCTCTTTGTTAAAATAAGTGCAGCGGTATATGGACGTGATCTAATAAATTAGAGGAGGATGAGTTGCACCTAAAAGCAGGCTGCACAGAGGCCCTGCAGCGGGGGGACCACAGGAAGCAGGCTGCGGGAGCCCCTCGAAGGCTGGGGTCAATTCTGTTTGTAATGGTGAAACTGACAAACAGAGACGTTTGAGCCTCCTCTACCTGTTTTATCTTACTTTATTCCAAATCAGGTTTTATTATTAATTTAATTTGGGAAAAATAATCCACGGAGTTTCCACTTAGCCTGAAGAAAGACGAGCGTGAGTGGGTCTTAAAGTTCAACGTCGCCTGACCGATGCCCCAGTAGAACAAACAGTCTCTAACGAGAGGAAGCAGCATTCCTAGCTCTGTTTGGAAACACGTTAAGTCCCATCTTCGAGCATGAGCACACCACCTCACCTCTCGGACTCTCACATTCCCTCCCTGTAAAAGGGACGTTCAAAATCAGTGAGCATTTCCCGCGTGCCCAGGAAGTGCCTCGTGGTGCGTCCCCGGTGGCGCTGGGCGGGGGAGCAGGAGGGCTTCTGGGCGCTGGCTGCATTTATTAATGCACCCCCACCCCATGACAGTGTTGGATGCCCGGAAAGATGAAGTAGCTGTAACCAAGGCTGCTCTAAGCCCACTGGGGGGAAAAGCACAAAGCAGGAAGGGCTATTCCTTCTGATTTCAAATGTTTGATTAAATGCACCAAAAAGGGCTGGGGAAGGGGTGTCTCAATTTTCGAGTGCCTCCGTGCGATGGTTAATTTCATGTGTCAACTTGGCTAGGTTATGGTGTCCAGTTGTTTGGTCCAGCAAGCTCTGGCCTGAATGCTACTGTGAGGGTGTTTCCTAAATGGATACACGTCTGAATCAGTTGATGGCATCCGTGGCTGAGTGCATCTACAATTAACAGAGGAGATCACCCTCAGCCTTGAGGGGCGTGTCCTCACCCAATCCGTTGGAGGCCTCAAAAGCCAGAACTGAGCTTTCAGAGGCAGCTTCTCATGGGAAATTCAACGTCACCTTTATCACAGTCTCCAGCTTGCTCCTTGCCCTATGGAATTTGGATTTTCCAATCCCCATGGTCATGGGAGCCAATTCCTACAATAAATCTCTTAACATGTAAATCCTGTTTTTCTGGAGAACCCTGATTGATACACTCTATAATGCCAGCTCTGAACATATGTCTTATTTCACCCTCAAAGCAAGGCTGATCCCCTTTTACACATAAGTAAATTCATGCTTTAAGTAGAAAATAGCAACCAAATGTGATTCCAGAGACCTGTTCCCACCTGACCTCGTCGTCGTCATGGGCCAGTGGAAGAAAGGCCACGAGCACCTTTTTCCTCTCTAGGGGTTTTGCTGTTGTTTTAAGAGACGACTCCTTGAGCATGTGAAATGGTGGCTGCTTGGGGTGGTCTGTTACACAGCACAGACAAATGGGGCAGTTGGCTCCCAGACGCCCACCCCCCACCTCTTGCCAAATGAACTCTGATTTTGTTTGAAGTGGCCAGCACCCACTCTTGCGGCTGGGATTGGCATGTGACACTGGATGTCTGCTGGATAGATTTTAGGAAGAGTTTCTCTTTTCTATTAAGAGAGAACAGTGCAGCCTATACTCCTATCCTTCCCTTTTTTGCCTAGAATGAGAGCATGATGGCTGGAGCTGTCGCTGTCATCTTGTGACCCTGAGGGAAAGGTCAAGAGATTTGCCAAGACGGGGCCTTTGACATCATTGAAAGCCTGAACCAACGCTTGCAGCCACTTACCTGGACCCTCTTGTTAGTGAGAAAAATAACCCCGTTTTTGTTTGAGCTTCTGTGATCAGGATTTTGCTACTGGCGGCCGATGTGTTCCTGACTGGTTCTGTGCCCTCCGTGAGGGAAGGGCCGTGTCTGTCTTGTTCACCATCATAGCCAATGGCCTAGCCCCGAGGCTGGCACCCTGGAGATGCTCAGACATTTGCTGAATGATGACGAATAAATGAAGGACACTGAAGGTTTTTCAGATGTTTAGAAGCAGAGTGTCAGAGACGGTTCCAGGCTGACAATTTCATGAGCAAGGAAACCTCAAGAGGGAGAGGCTTTGACAGGTCCCGGCTGCCATCCCAGAACCTCCGCTTCCCAAGGTCATGGAGAAGCCTTGCTTCTCTTTCTGGCTGGAATGGGGTGAGATGAAGGGAGCTTCCCTCACCATCGACCTGGGCTGGAAGCTTCCTCTGCTGAGTCCTCTTTCTCTGGTATTAACAAATGTTAATTTGCAGCAATGCTCATTGGCCTTTCAGGTGCCCTTTACAGTACTGTAATTTTGTGACTTCACTGCAAAAATCAACCTTGTAATTTCACTTGGCCTTACAGAAAAATCCTTGGAGGATGTGTTCTGAGGCAGAGAGAAGTGCAGATAGTTTTGACTTGTGGGCTTTATTCAGCTTTGCATACAGATTTAGGTTGTGTGGGTGAAAATGTGTACTTATTTTAAAGTGGAATAAATATGCAGCCCACTTCTACAGCCACTTCACCCCACTGCATTTCTTCCTGAGGCTACTTAGTCGCAAATTGTGAGTTACATAGGTGGCCATGCTTTTAGGCTATCTGTCCTTTAGTGCACTTTTTAAAAAATTAATAGACAATTTTAGGTTTATAGAAAAATGGAGCCAAAAGTACAGAGTTCCCATTATCCTATCAACCCTCTCTCCCCTTGCACAGTTTAACTTCTTGCATTAGTGTGGTTCATTTGTTACAATTGACAAACCATGATGAATAAAGCTGCTATAAACATTTGGCTGCAGGTTTTTGAGTGAACATAGTTTTTTGTTTGTTTGTTTGTTTTATAGGAGGTACTGGGGATTGAGCCTGGTATCTCGTACGTAGGAGGTAGGTGCTCAACTGCTGATCTACATCCACTCCCCAGGGGACATAGTTGTTTTTTTTTTTTTTTCCATTTTACCGGGAGGTCCCGGGGATTGAACCCAGGTCCCTCCATATGGGAGACGGACGCCCAACCATTTGAGCCACATCCGCCCCCTGGACATAGGTTTTTAATTCATTTGGGTCAGTTCCCAGGAGCAAATTGCTGGATGATGTGATGAGACTATGTTTACCTTTGTAAGAAACTGCCAGGCTGTCTTCCAAAGTGGCTGTGCCGTTCTGCACTCCCCCCAGCAGTGAGTGAGGGTTCCTGGTGCTCCACGGCCTCATCGGCATGTGGTGCTGTCAGTGCCTGGGATTTTAGCCACTCTAGTAGGTGTGCAGTGGTAGCTCATGGTGCTTTTAGCCTGCAAGTTCCCTAATGACTGATGCTGAGCATCTTTTCATAGGCTTATTTGCCATCTCTTCACCGTCTTTGGTGAGGGGTCTGTTCAGATAATTTGTCCATTGTTTAATTGCGTTGCTTTTTTTTCTTGTTATTGAGTTCTATTTTCAAGTACTTTTAATTTCATAACATGCAGTAAAGATGCTTCATTTTGCTTTGCCTCATGGAAAAGTGCTTTGAGAATTGGGTCAAAATGATGGGAAGCTCATATCCCTCACTTAGAATACTTCTTCAGCTTTGGCCTCTGAGGCATGTGTGCTCATGGTCTGTTGCATGTGTGCTCGTGGTCTGCTGCACGTGTGCATGTGGTCTGATGCACATTTGCCTAGGGCCTGATGCATGTGTGCCCATGGTCTGCTGCATGTGTGCCCGTGGTCTGATGCCCTGTGCCCAGGGTCTGATGCATGTGTGCATATGGTCTGATGCATGTGTGCCCAGGGTCTGATGCACGTGTGCCCATGGTCTGATGCCTGTGTGCATGTGGTCTGATGCCTGTGTGCCCAGGGTCTGCTGCATGTGTGCCCGTGGTCTGCTGCACGTGTACATGTGGTCTGATGCACATATGCACAAGGACTGATTCACATGTGCCTGTGATCTGCTGTATGTGTGCTTGTGGTCTGATGCATGTGTGCACGTGGTCCGATGCCCGTGTGCCCGTGGTCCGATGCCCGTGTGCCCAGGGTCTGATGCATGTGTGCATGTGGTCTGATGCATGTGTGCCCAGGGCCTGATGCCCGTGTGCCCATGGTCTGCTGCATGTGTGCCTGTGGTCTGATGCACTGTGAACATGGTGATCTGTACATATTTTCCTGGAGGACAAATTTTTACTAGCCGACCTCATCGATGGCGTAAGATGCGGCAGGCACAAGCTCTGGGTTTGCATTCTGGTTCTGTGACTCAGGAATTTTGTGACTGTGGGCAATTTTCTTAGCTTTTCTGATCCTCATTTTCTTCACCTAAAACATGGTGATGAAAATTACACTGAGCTCATGGGGTCGTGATGAGGCTCAACTTCTTTAGCACACGAGAGGCCCTGGCAGCCAAGCGCAAAGCACATTCAGTGAAGTCTGTAAAGAGTGGGTGTCGTTCCCATCATCTGAGCAGAGGGCTATGCTGGGAACAAGCGAGGGGCAGGAGGGGGTCCGTGGCATGGAACTCCACCAAGGTCTTCATGCCTCGCTTTCTCCACTTGTAAAACAGAGGAAATGAAGTTGTTTTGTGAAACCTGTTGCTACCTAGGATGAAATGAGTGACGCAGGTTCAGGACGTTCCTGTAATCATGTGATTGTGATCTGGGCAGTGTGGACGTCGGAGGCTGGCAGGCTTCCCCGCCTACGAGCACACCTAAGGAGGTGTGTGTGTGTGTGTGTGTGTGTGTGTGTGTGTGAGGCTGCTATTGGAAACAGAATTCTCAAAGGCAGAACACCCTTCAGTAGATAACAGGAAGAAGCTCCAGCACGGAATTCAAGGGAGGCAATACAAACACAGTCGGTTACCAAATAAACCCCACTTCAGCCCTTCCCCAAACTCCCAAGTTAAATTCCATCTCAGAACAGTTTGCACAACAAGCACTTTGAGGTAAGGCTGCCCCTGAGAGCTACAGAACTTTTAAATGACAGACGGAACTGCTGACGGGTTGTTTCGAGGAGCGGCTTTTTGAACTCCGTTCTTACAGTCAAACAGCTTTTACCGGCTAGAAACTGACTCTCAGTAATCATTTGCCTGCAGGGACTCTGTTCGTCTGGACGTGGCCATGGAGTGGCAGGCGGTGGCGTTGTGGGAGGAAGGCGTTGAGAGCTTAAGCTCCAGGATGGAGCCAGCAGGAGAGAGACCCAGCCCGGCGCTGGCGTTCAGGCTCCTCCTCCCTGAGGGAGGGCGCCGCGGTGGCGGGAGGCAGTCTCCTCTTTCCCTGGGATGCTGGAGGGATCCGTGGCGAAGGAGGGGCCTGCGATGCCAGCGCAACATCTCCAGCCCGCTCCAGGCGCCTCGTGTGATCCCTGGACACCCAGGGGCGGGGGGTGGTGCCCAAACCACTAGAGAAAATAAAGGGATAAACTGGCTTCATCAAAATTAAAAATTTCTGCTCAACCAAAGACACTGTTAAGAAAATGTTCACCAAAGAGTCGTGAGATAAGCCCCAGGCTGGGAAAAGCATTGGCAGCACATGAAGCCGACAAAGAGCTTGTATCCAGAAGATATAAAGAACTACAAACTAACACTAAAAAGACAATAACTCAATTTAAAAAATGAATACAAGATTTGACACAGCTTCCTCACAAAAGAGATATAAGAATGGCCAACAACGTAAAAGGTTCTCAACATCTTTAGTTGTCAAGGAAATGCAAATGCTAAGCGGATCGTGTGGCTAAAGCAGAATCGACAGCAGTCCCGCGCGGTGGTGAAGCCGTGCAGGGCCCGGTCCTTGCAGAACGCTGCTGAGCGGACGCGGAATGTGCAGTCTTGTTGGACAACTGCTTATTGTGAAGCTAAACATACACCCACTGCAAGAGCTTCTGTTTAGGGCGATGAAAAAGTTTTGGAAACAGGTAGTGGTGATGGCAGCACAACATTGTGGATGTAATTAGTGCTACTTAATTGTACACTTAAAACTGGTTCAAACGATACATTGTAAGTTATAGTTATTTTACCACAACAAAATTAAAAACAAAAACAAAGAGAGAAACATACACTTCCCGTATGACTCGGCAATTCCTCTTTGGTATTTACCCAAGAGAAATGGAAACGCATGTTCATAAAGTGACTTGTACAAGAATGTTTATAGCAGTCTTATTCATTATAGCTTCGAGCTGAAAACGCCCGAAGTGCATCGAGAGGAAAATGGATAAATAAATTGTGCGTATTTACGCAATGGAATACTGTTCAGCGGTGGAAGAGGGCCAACCACTGATACGTGCCACAATATGGAGGATTCGTAAAAACAATCGTAGCAAGACACAGAAGAGTACATCCTACAGATTCCCATTTACATGAGATCCAGGGAGAAACAGGACAAGCTGAGAGGCTAGAAATCACAAGGTGGGTGCCTGGGCGTAGAGGAAGGAAATTGGTGGGTGAGGGTCTCCTGAGAGCTTCTGGGGTGGATGGAAGCTTCCTAATCTTCATTCTTCTCTGTCCATGAAATGTGACTAGTGCTACAGGGTACTGAATTTTAAATTTTATTTAATTCTCATTAATTTTCATTAAAAAACTGAAGCAGTGCAAACTTTTCCCATTAAACACAGCTCTCCTGTTTTGCAAGGACCATATTTCACTTTAATTGCCCTAAGTTTGTGTCCAAACTGAGATACGCTATAAATGTAAAATATACACCTAGTTTCGAACTTGTTAATGGAAAAATATAAATTTCTTATAATTTTTATATTAATTGTGAGTTGAAACGATAATGTTTTAAATACATTGGGTTAAAAATATAGTCCTAAAATGAATTTCAT
>JAQZBX010068683.1:0-15706 GCA_029593785.1 Cabassous unicinctus | reverse complement strand
TTCTTTCATATAACATACACACAAAGGACCCACTGTGTGCTGGGCACTGTGCTCAGTGCTGCAGTAGATCCAGAGATGATGACATCTCTGACCTCAAGTAGCTTCCAGAGAGGAGGGATAGAGCACCACAGCATACAAGGATGTAGACACCCAGGTATGTCCCTGCAACCATTGACAAGGCATAGCCTGAAGCCAACCAAGGGGCACAGCTCTATCCAGGATTCGGGTGCAGTCACATGCATCCTTATTGGCCATGGATATTACATTTGTTCCTCTCACTTTCTTTAGTTCTTTTTCTCCTCTTTCTCAGAATCTCAAGACTGGAATGAACCTAAGAGATCATCTATCCCTACCTACTATCTTCATTGCATGGATGGGTAAACTAAGGGGTAACCCTGAAAGAGGATAGTGGAAATGCTGAATCAATGTCCCATGTCAGGGTGGGGCCTGGGCTGAAACACTTCCCAAGGCCGGCAGCCCTAGTCTCGCTGGGCACAGAACATGAGCTCAACTGCTTCTCTCCCAGTCCTTCCTGGATCAATGTCAAGAGCCAAGACCCAGTGCAAAGTTGGTTTATAAGCAGAAACTTGCTAAATGTGGACACTCTGAATTATTCATATTTGGGGTCATAAATAATGTATTGGGTGTTAATATCAGATTTATAAATGCATCCATAACTCTACGGGTGATTAGCCACTGTTATGTGCTGCCCAGGAGTAACAGATTATCTGGCCCTAGTGTCCTTGACTAGCTCCTGTCCTTTGGGAAAGTGTGTGTCCTTCCCATCTCTATTAACCTGAGGCTAAATAGTTGGGGTCTAGGCTAGGAAATAGGACTACAGGACCCCAGTGTACTTTCAGCCACTAGTTCTTGACAACTTTATTAGGCACTCAGCAGAGCGGTGTGAGGTTTCCAATGTGTCTCCCACATTCCACAGCAAAAAGCAGCTGCTCAACACTAAGGCAAAATGTCTTGTGATGGCGCCACCTGTATCCTGTTACTTCTCTCGGCTTCACGGTTTTAGAGAATCTACCTAGTTGGCCTCATTTTAGGTTGAGAATTCATAGCAAAAGCATTTTTTCTAGCCATCTTTAGTACCCATTTTATTGCTGTGTAAAGAAAATTGGAGAAAGTGTAGTTCACTATTTGAAGGGTAGGTAATGAATTTCAAAGGGGTAATTTGGGGAGATGATAATCTCTAACAGGCTGCCCAGTGGGATGGAACTAGAATGGAAGATACTGGTCCAAGAGATGTCATAAGTAATCTAGTTTTTAACCCAGTCCAAGCCAGGCAAGAAATGGTTACTAACAATATCTAAGGTGGAAAGATACAGAGAAAGAGAGGAGGAGGAGGAGGAAGAGAGAGAGAGAGAGAGAGGAAAGGGATCCAGGGGCAAAGACCCTGAACTTCTAATCCATGGCAGTCCAGCCCCCGAGGTAGCAGGCACCCCTTTGTCATCCCTAAGAGAGGCGGTGCACAGAGCACAAGGACAAGGAGAAGGCCGTGCCACAGAGCACGTGACTGGTAGCTAGTGCTTCTTGCAGGCCTCTGTAGCCCAGACTAAACACAGCCCAAGGATCTTTCTTTTACCTTTTCCTCTAGGCTCAAAGTCCAATTATTTTTTAATTAGAGAAGTCATAGGTTTATAGAAAACACATGCATAAAATACAGAGTTCCTGTTTGCCACCCTACTATTAACACCTTGCTTTAGTGAGGCACATTTGTTACAATTCATGAAAGAACATGTTGATCATTATACTGCTAACTATAGTCCATCATTCACAGTAGGGTTTGTTGTGTTGCACAGTCCTATTTTTTAAAATTTTTGTCTAATAATATATATATACAGCCTAAAATTCCAATCTTGATCCTCAAACTCTTATCCTTAAGGGGCAAGACTTTCTCCCGTGGAAACGGAGCAAGGGAGCCCTTGAGCTCCGCCTAGAGGCCAGAGCACTTAGCAGCATGGAGGAGACTTCCACTCTGCTTGTTACTCATGTCCTTCCCCAACTGGCTCTTTGTCCATGACTGAGTGACGGGTAAGGAATGTGGCCTAAACTCTTAGTGCCTGGTTATGAGGATGGAGCACCCACTGGTCAGGAGGCCCCTGCCGGCCACTGGAAGGGCCCTTGGCAGTAGAAGGGCCTCTTCACCCAGGCATGCCTTGGAGTACTGCCCCTGGGCTCTGCACAGGGCTCAGGCAGTGAGCTGATGTGAGTGTGCAGCAGCCTCTGCAGCACCCACTCCTAGCAGTAGTGTGAAAACAATAACATTATTGCATTATTGCTGACATGTTGATGCAAATGCTCATTTCTGACAAGACTGAGAAAATGAAACGGCTCAGAAGGGAACAAAGAATTGCCCAGGGAGTAATAACTGTTATGCTGGTAAATGGCTTTGACAAAGGATAACTCTGCTGTGATTTCATCAGCCAAAGCCCAATTAACCCCTGCGGAGCCATCTACCATAGGGGGTTGGGTGGTGGGAAATGCTGCTAGCGATCTCCTACATTCGCCTTTCACCGGCTAAGCAGACCAAGCACTGTGCTTTGGAGGATTCCAAGGCAAGAAATGCTCATCAAGGTGCATTTCATGGAACCCCCAAGTCTGATAGTTGGCATCTAATACCCACCAGTACACTCCTCACAAGGTCCAGGGTAGGTTGGGAAGCCAGCTAGACTGATATCATCTAGTTTGGATGACAGGAGATAAAGCAAGAGTGTTTTGGACAGGCTGAGCACAGAAAGCCTTCCAAAAGAAACTGTCCCATCCACAGCACCTGCTGCTTGGGGGAGGGGGGCAGCATGCCTTGTGTTTTACCAAGTGATTCTTCTCTCCTCTCTTTTAGATGGAAATCAATGGACCCAGAAGGGGACATGACCCAGGCAAAGCCAACCCATGAATTATCTCAGACTGAAGCCCAGCTAGAAAAGATGACCAAGGCCAACCAGGTTCCGTCTCATGTTACTTTAGACCAGATGGTGTCAGAGCCTGGGCAGTTGGCAGGTGCAACTGAGGTTGTGAGGTTGGAAAGGCCATAATGAGTCAATGCAGGGAAGAGTGGAGAAGGAGCAGAAACCATGAACTCACAGTGGAGGTAGCTGGGGGAGAGAGAGAGGCTGAGCAGGGTCCAGAATAGCTAAAGAGGGCCTAGGACAGAACTTCTCAAACAATCTATGGTGACAACTCACTTTTTTTCTCTAGTCCATTACAAACTGATTTTCCAATCCTTAAAATGCAATAAAAATGTCTTGGCAATGTCAACTAGCTATAAAAATCTCTAACCACTGACTCGGGAATCTCAAAGTAGACTAAGAACAACACGTTTGCCAGGCTGGAGTGGTCCACAGACCACAGTTGGGCTGACACTGTCTAAGAGATTGTCATCCCAGAGCTGAGGTCTAAGGCTGGTTGCTGACCATGAGACCTAAGGCTGGCTGCACGGTTGAATAGAGCTGGCTCAAAGTGGTGTCTCTCAACATGAGGTGGTATTGCCCCCTGCCCCTGCCAGGGATGCACACAAATAAATGGGTCCTGCTATAACGCACCCCCATTGAGAAATGGTTTGAAGCTTCAAGATTAGGGAGAACCCCATCCTCTGCAGGAGACCCATCAGCAAGCCCACTGAGAGATGACCTATTTTAGCTAGTGTCTCTCCCCAAGAACAATCAGGATGCTGGGCCCAAGATAGGACAGACAATAGGGTGTTGGAGAGGAGCTCTGGGCTCAGAGCCAAGCAGAACCCAAAGCATCCAGGGAGAGAGAGAGATAATGTAACCTTTGACAAACTGTAGTGGCTTAAGAGTTTTCAGCTCAGACAGAACTGACTACATCCATTCAATTAGATTTTAATTTCTCTTTACACATTTGGTTTTCAAAGATTCTAAGAAGTAATTATTTCCAGTATCAATTGACTAGGAGGAACAATCCCCAAGATAGAATAAACAGCTTAAGGGGGTTTGTCTCATCCCTGTTCAAACCCAGTGCCTTCCAGAAGCTGCTCAGCTGCATCACAGTCCCGCTGAGACAGGGAGCTGGCAGAGACGCGGACACCTGGTTGGGAAGAGGGTGGGCGGCGGAGGTGTGAGGGAGGAGGAAGTCTCTTGAGCCTGTCACTTCTTGGAGTCTGAGGATAATAAGAGAAGGAAAGAAACTTGAAGCGCTTAAGGTACAATGCTGCTTGGACCACTGGGTATAGAAACATAAGTAACAGTGCCTTACTCATCATCTGGTGTTCAGTAAAAATGTTCTATGTTTAAACTGCCTGAATTACCTTTCGGAAGAGCGCAAGTCACCTTCTAATGGAAAACTTACACAGTGTTTCATTATAGGACACATTCTCAGTTACCTTATTTGAACCCAAAACACTTTTTGGAGAAACCTCTCTTATCAACATTGTAGAGGTCACTTCTGATGGAATCAGTTTAAAAAAGTAGCAAGAGGCAAAGAAATTTGATGCATTTTTAGCAATTCTTGCTGAGTGTGTAACCTCACAACTGGAAGTGTGGCTGTCATTGCAAAGCAGCTTCCCCAGCCCCCAGATCGTTTCCTTGTCTGTTTGCTTGCTGTTTTTGCTCATTGTCTGCTCATTTGTTGTTGTTGTTGTTGTTCATTGTCTGCTCGTTTTTTCTTTAGGAGGCACCAGGAAATGAACCCGGGACCTCCCATGTGGGAGGCGGGCACTCAACTGCTCGAGCCACATCTGTTCCCTGCTCGTTTGTTTTTGCTTGTTGTCTGATTGTTGTTTTGCTCATTGTCCTGTTCATTTTTGCTTGTTGTCTGTTCGTCGTTTTGCTCGTTGTCTTGCTCGCTATTTTTGCTCATTGTCTGTTTGTCTTCTTTAGGAGGCACTGGGAACCAAACCCAGGACCTCCCATGTGGGAGACGAGCACACAACTGCTTGAGCCACATCCATTCCCTCAAAGGTGGGTTTTTAAGGCTCACTTTAAAGGGCAATACAGCAAGAGGCTGATAGGTTATAAAAATTGAGAATATGCCACAAGCAGGGGTAATACTGAAAATATCTAACAACTGATTACACCAAGGTAGACATCAATCACAATGGAGCTAGGGGTAAACCTAGACTACCAGCCCTCCCACAGCACACGCAAACAACTGTCCTAATGGTATGCAAATAGATATTTATTGCATGGCCATATTATACCTGTATTGAGAAAGTGGTGTATTTCAGTGCAGGTGTTATTTGCCAGAAACCCGTGCAGATACACTAGATGTCTCTTCTGTGGTGGTGAAAAGGCACAGACATGGTGGATGCACAGGAGAAGTTTGAATAAAATTGTTTTGTTGGATATGAGAATGGAAAAAGCAGTGTTTCTAAATTTATTACTCTCTGTAATGTATGATTTTAAATGTGTATGTGTAACTAAATTAATGGATTAAATGTAAGTAGATGTCTTGACTATTTTCTCTATATTTCTAAAAGCTCGTATGTCCACATTGGCCAAAACTCAGTGGGATTCTTTTCAGCCATGTTTTTAGGGGTTTCCTTATAATTTGGTACATATGATACATGATGACCGGGTGACTGAAAAGAATGAATGCAATTTACATGGATGCCCCAAACACTCTAAATCTAAAGCATTAGAATCCACCTTGGGAGCTGTAAAAAATACTGATATCCAGACCCTAGCCTAAAACAAATGAAACCAGAATTTCTGGGGGTGGTGCCCGGGCACTGGTATTTCAGCAAATTCTTTAGGTATTTCTAAAGTGCAGTCAAGGTTAAGAATCACTGCTCCAAAGGGCTATTTCAAATATCTGCAGCCACAGTCTTTTTCGGGGGGCATTTATTACAGGTAAGTAATTAAGAGCAAGGGCTCTGGATGGATTCAAATCCTAGCTCTTCCACTAATTAGCTGTGTGAACTTGTTACCATGACCATACCTTTCTGTCTCAGCTTCCTCATCTGTAAAATGAGAGAGAGAAAAAAAGGACCAACTCAGTGAGTGATTAATAAGTTACGACACCAAGGTTGTCGGTTAATAAGTTAATACACCAAAAGTCCTTAGAACAGTGCCTGCTACAAAACGAGAGCTCAGCCCACACTAGCTGCTTTCATCCAGAGGTTGAGTGAGGCAGGTGTGCTTCCTACTGCCAAGCTCCCCCGCCCCTGCCCACCATGGCATCCATATACACTGCCTCTAATATGCTTCAGCTTCTCCCATGGTGCTGTTTAAGTATAGGAGATGAGTAGAGGCAAATTGGAGGGGGTGTGGAGCCAGGGAACCAGGCATATGGCTTCAGCATAATCTTATAACTCAGCACTAGTTATGCTCCATGAGCAGGGAATGGAAAGGGGAGGGCCATGTGATGGCTGGGGGGACATAGGGCCACTAAGGGAGGCACCCAACCTTGAGACATGGTGGGCATGCTTATTCAGAGCATCTAAATCCACACACTTTACACATTTCCTGCTGTCAGCCTCCCTCTTTAGAGGCCCACACAGCAGGCCCAAGGAGGGTGAACCCAAGGGCTAGCTGGTGTGAAAGTGTTTTACATGTGCAGCGCATGGGTGGAAGATGGAAGATGAAAGCATAGTGAGAGGCTAGGTAATATCATGGCTGGGATGGTTCTGAAGCCAGTCTTCTTTGGTTCAGCTCCACTGCTGATTGACTTTCATCTTGGACAATATGCTTGACCCTCCTCTGTTCAGTTTTCTCATCAGTAAAAGTGTTTTTGTGAGGATTAAATCAATCAACATATGTGGAATATTTAAAACAATGTCTGGCACATAGTGAAAGATATATAAATATTGACTATTATTTTATGCTATGATGATGTCTCCTACAGGATGCATGCATTTAAATAATAATTAATTTTCCTTCCCTTTCAGATCCCACAAAATTTCAAAGAACAGGTCACTGTGGCACCTCGGATATCTTTCTTCTGTGTTTTAACAAAGTGCTTTTAGGAATATCACTGTGCTCTGGATGTCACCACTCCTCGAGTGTTACCAACTCTATAAAGTTGGAAAAGAACTCACACTGTCCCATTCTGGTATATTCTCCACACATGCTAAAACTTTATCTGTCATAGTAGATAGAACACTGTTCAGCCATGGGGATAAGACAAGGATGCAAGTAGTACAAATGTAATTAAACTCAAGAGAGGTACCAAATATGGGTAATGGGAGGTCAAAGAAGGTAGGGATTCCATCTGGTAGAAGGGCCATGTGAAGGTGGTGATGCTCAAGGTAGTTCTTGAAGGATAATGAATAGGATTTCATTAGGTAGGGTCAGAGAAGTGGGAAAGAGCATTCTAAACTTTTTAGGTAGAGGGAATATCATAGGCAGAAACATGAAGATGGAGAAATGCCAGTAAGTCATCTAATTTGATTGATGTGTACGGTAGAGTACAGAAGAGTTGGGAGATAAAGTAGATTAGGGCTTTGACACAAAAGACCTTAACTGCTAGGGTAGCAATTTATACTTAATTTGTCAGTCAGTGGGGTGCCATTGAGGGTTTGATAAAGCTATGTCTTAACACAGCAGCACCTGAGGAAGAGCAATTATTCTCATACGATGACTCAGAGGGGACAAACATAGGAGGTAGGGGGACTAGAAAGGAGGTTGTCAGGATATTCCAGGTGAGGATTAATGTGGGTTATAACAAGGTGGCTATGGAGGAGAATGGATAACATCTAGGTAGAATCTAGGGAACATGATGATTGATTGTTATGGGAAAAGGGACAATCAGAGATGAGTCCAAGGTCACCAGCCTGGGAGAATAGAAGACTGGTAGAGCAGTTAACCAAAAGGGTAAACTAAGTAGAGGAGCATTTTGGGGATGCTGGTGAAATAGGTTTGAAGTGCCAGATAGAACTGTAGTAAATACAGTGTTGGAGGACAGGATGTTGAGATTAAGTATTCCACTAGTCCTATACTTGTGTTATTTTCTCCTATATCTGCAGCATCTAGCTCAATGCTTGACACATGGTAGGCATTTAATAATGCATGATGTCTATTGGAGAGTCATTTCCATGAGTGGGTAGCTGAAACCTAAGGAGGAGCTTAGTGGGGACAGTACAGTCTGTCTGACTTGGTTCCACCTTCAAATGGAAAAAGAATATGGTGATAAGGCATTGGAGAACAACATAACAACCAAATTTCAATACTGCATGAATTTTTTTTTTTTTTAAGATTTATTTATTTATTTATTTATTCCCCCCTTGCTGCTTGTGTTTGCTGTGTCCATTTTGCTGTGTGTTTTTTTTCTGTGTCTGCTTATCTCCCCCCTGCTGCGAGGTCCCGCTGCATCAGCCCACTGTGCAGCACGGGCTGGCCTGCCCTCACAAGGAGGCCCCGGGAAGTGAACCCGGGGCCTCCCATATGGCAAACGGGAGCCCTATCGACTGAGCCACACCCGCTTCCTTAATACTGCGTGAATTAAATGCAAAATGATTAACAAGTGTGAGTTTTCAGATATCTTAATTCAAGAAGATCAGCAATTGAAAATTATGACCAACTCAAGGCAGCAATGATGCCATATTGATAACACAGTCCTCTTCTATAATCTCCGAAATCCTGGCTCTATGCAAATTCACATGTGAAGCACATGTGTGCTTTGCCCACAATGCCAAGTGTTATGGGGTATTCCTCATTAGAACTGCAAAGAGCACTCATTTTCATATCACTCACCATCCACATGGCCCACCAGTTAAGTGTGGACCACATTTTGAGAAATATGGTTCTAGGGGATGGGTGAGGTGTGATTAGGGAATTCTTTCCAGGCACATAGAACCGGGCAACCTTGGAAGGCAAGCAGGCATTGGCAGGGTGACCTGTTCAGTGCAGTGAAAGACTCCTCACCCAGGAGTGAAGAGACCTGAGCTAGCAAGTCTGTGACCTTGAGCAGCTTGCTGCACTTCTCGGGACCTGTTTCCTCACCTACAAAATGGAGGCATCGGATTAGAACAGTGAGCACCTTGGGAGGTGAAGCTGGCTTCATTTCTCTTATAATATACTGAGATTCCACATAATATTTATTAGAAAAATAATTTTAAAAGGCTCTACTATTATCTTTTTAAAGTTAGAAAACTTCTGAGCTCAACAATTTATAAGTATCCTTCCAATTCAGTGGCATTAAGGCTTTTTGTTTATTCTTTTGTTTTTGTTTTGTAACCCTGGTTTCCCTGGGCATCATTCACCCAGAAGAACTAGTACAGAAATGGCACCCTTACCCCACCTGCTTATGCAAGGCCTCAGCCCCTATAGGGGACCGTTTGTGCTTCTGGAAGATCTGGGGTATTTCCCTTATGCTTCTTCATCAGTTTTCTCCTGCAGGACATGGCTGCTGCTTCATCTTCTCATGCCGCCCATTGGCATCCTGGCTTCTAGGCTCTGCCTTCTTCCTTCTCAGCTGAGGGCTTGAGAGTCAAAGGCTACCCCATGCTCTTTGGGGAAGTTGAGAAGAAGACCTCACTTCTCTTCTATGATATACCCTGTGATACAGTGTTCAAGGGTCCCACAGCTGGTGGTGTCTTGTGCCTCAACATCATGCAGCATTTTTGGTCAGAGATCCTTTACTTTTTATTATAGCACAGTGGGAAAAGCATTGGCTTTGGAACTAGGCAGAGGAGGGTTCAAATCCCAGCCCAAGGAAAGAGAGGTCATCTGTAATGCTGGCTGTGTAAACTTGAGGGGTCATTACACCTTCACAAGCATCAGTTTCTCTATCTCTCAGAGATACTTACTTCCTACGTTGGGCTGTTCTGAGGATTAAGTAGATAAAGTATTTAAAGCATCTGGTATAGTGACCAGCACAGGTAACTTGTTCAGCAAATGTTCTTATTCGTATTAGCAGACTCACATGAGTTCAAAATCAAAGCCTCCTCTGAGCTATGAAGTTTCCTTATAGAATTAAGCTAGTTGTTCTTTCCTTCTATAGAATGATTTCCTGGGACACTTTCTGATAGATTTCATATATATACACACACACACATATATATATTCTTTCTACCCCTTTTCTGCATTCTTCTTCTTCTGGGACACCTATAATGTGTATGTTTGTGCATTTTGTATTGTCATTCAATTCCCTGAGACCCTGTTCAATTTTTTCCATTTTTTTTTTTTGTCTGTTCTCTTTTCAAGTTCAGATGCTCTGTCCTCTCTTTCACTTATTCATTCTTCTGCCATTTCAAATCTGCCTCTAATCTATTTTTTTCATATAATAAACTTTACTTTTAAAGAGGTTTTAGACTACAGAAAAGTTACATTGAAAGTGTAAGGGATTCCCATATACTCCATCCCTCCCCCACAACATATTTTCCCCTGTTAATAACATCTTACAATAGTGTAGTACAATTGATGAATAAATATTGAAGCATTGCTACTAGCCAAGGTTGGTAGTTTACATTATGGTTTACATTTTGCGCCATACAATTTTATAGGTTTTGACATCCGTTGTATCCATTGTTGCAATATCATGCAGACAATCCCAATGCCCTAAAAATGCCCTATGTTCCACCTATTATCCCCACCCCCACCCCAGAACTTCTGGTATCCACTATCATTATATCAATGTTATATGTTATTCCATTACTACAATAATAATAAGTTTAATTTGGTCCAAGTTTGCATTCCCCTCTTATGGTTGTTCATTCCTCAACCTTGAGGATTTGGGGATGGTGATGCTCTCTCTGCTTCAGATTGAGAGGGGGTTTAGATCTTCTGGGGGCAGATAGAAGAAATTGTTTTGCTTGCAATTGTAGATACTTTCTGTTTTTTTTGGGGGGGAGGATGGGAGTTGCCCATCATCATCATTTGGTTTGTTGTCTTGGGTAAGTCTGATGACCTGGAGAGTAGGTGATGGCCACAACTCTTCTGAGATTCAAGGCTCAACCAGCATATGAACAGACTGAAGATTTAAGTCTCTGGGACATATATTTAATGGATATAATGTTAGTTATAGGTTCAAATAAAAGGGGTAGAAGAATCACATGTAGGGAATTTATAAATGAGTCTAACTCTCTTACATTGGGGAAATAGGTTGTCATATATTCCAAAGTAAGGTCCACTATCAGGGTGCTGACTTCAAAGGGTTGTGTGTCTTGTCTATAGCATCTGGCTCTAGAGCCCTCGGGACACCCCTATTTGAGGCTTTGTTTACTGTGGCAGTTAGTGAGATCTGCCTGAGACATGCATAAGTGTAACCTTTGGAATGACCCCTCAACTCACATTGAAATCTCTTAGCCATAAATGCTCCTTTGTATTTAATGTTTCCCCCTTTTGGTCAAGGTCTTTTTCCAAATGCATCGCTGATAGGTGCTTGGTATTAATCCCTTGGTGCCAGGGAGGCTCATCCCTGGGAGTCATGTCCCACCATCAGGGGAAGGTAGTGTGTTTGTTTGCTGAGTTTGGATTGCAGAGAGGCCACATTTGAGAAACAAGGAGATTTTCAGGAGGTAACTCTTAGACAACAGTTATTATTAGTTTTCAATGTTATTAATTTTTAATTATTAATTTTCAATGTTACAAGAATAAGGTTCATAAGTACAAGCATTAATATTGAGGGCTTGGCATATTGGTCTGTTTTCTTTTATTAGGCACTGCCTATGTACTCAAGAGATTCTTTCCCCACTATTTGGAAACATAGTAGTACTCCCCAGGATGGGAGTTTAATATTTTGTTGTTTATTGTGTGGGTCTCCACCCACTGAGATAACACCCTATGACAAGATGAACACATTCATATTCCATAGAAGCATGCTCCAGGTGCACCCTTCCCCACACATCCTCCTACCACCAACAACCTCCACCAGTGACCCCCCCCACAATAGTTGCCAAAAGAACATTCCCACAATTGTATTCTCAACCACAGACCACCTTCCCAGAGTTCACCTGTTCCTTCCCAATTGGATTCTGATAAGCCCACCCCATGATTTAGGTAGACATGGCTTAATTTCTGTCTTTGGACCCAGCTGGGCCTTGTCATCTCAGCTGTGCTTCTAAGGGGTTGGGGTCTCCTGAAGAGTGGGTAGAACTGGGGCAGGGGAGATAAGGGAAAGGAGAGCACAGAGTGGGTAGGACTGGAGTAGGGGTAAGTAAGAAAAGGATAACACAATGAGGAGCAAATGTTCTTCAGCACCTGAGCATCTGAGAACTTCCTCACCTGCTTTCTAACAGTGACTCCCCTGAGAGGAACTACACGTGAATCATCTAGATGAGTGGGTGTCACCTTGTGAGACAGCTATTTTTCTAGATAGCAATTCTATCTAGTAAAGCAAAGGGGAGGTTACCCTTTGAAAACATCTGCTAGTGGATCTTTTGAGAAACAAAGAGATGGCTGAACTCTCAGTCTAAAGAAGCACTGAATTGTTACCTGGAAGATAATTCCATTTTTCTTCCTTTCTTCTCTGTATCTCCTGGGCTCTTTAATGCCTTGTGAAGCCAAATTTGTTCAGATTATGAAAGTGAGATTTATTCCAGGACGTGGAAGGACTTTCCTGCATAATCTATGACCCAGCTGTGGCAGCCCTAGGCCCCAGGTGGATTTGCTCCATCCATCTTATTGTTCTCCTGAAAACTGGACACTTTCTTCAAGAAAGGGACCCAAGAAAATTCATGTGGCTGCACAGCATGCCCAGGATCTGTGGAAGACAGCCAAGATTCTTCAGCTCAGCTGGAAGTATGAAGAAATTATGAGGTTGTTGCTGAGTTTGAGTGAGCCAGCTGGACAACCAGTCAGCAAACACATGTTTCTTGGGTGCAAACACATTCTCTGCCTCCAGCTTTGTTCTGTTTGCATCTGGAATATGTTTTGCTGCATCAGAAAGAGCTCTTCAAGAACTTATTTTTGTCCATTCTCTGGCCCAGTGTACCAGGTGAGTTGGAATACAAGAGTCATCAGAGGAGGGTCCACTTTCAATCCTTATGTGGGTTGTTAGCTTCACACAAGATCCTCTTCCCTCTCCTCATTGGTTTCAAACAAATCATCTGTGCATTTCCTCTTAAGCTGTCAGAAGATCTTGTCCTTTGAGTTGCTTTTTCCCTGCTAGTGATGAGTTGTTTGGGGCCATTCATACCCCATGTGGTGGTTTGGAGCTATGTGCCCCATAAAAACATGTTCTTAAACATACATTTCTGTGGGTGTGAACTCTTATAAATAGGACCTTTTGATAAGATCACTTCAGTTAAAGCGTGGCCCAGCTGAATCAGGATGGGTCTTAATCCTTTTACGGAAGGTGTAGCCATTGGCCAATTTAATGTAATTATGAATTCCAAAAATATAATTGGATCATGCTTGTAAACTGATCTGTTAATCTGGGCATGATTAAGTTATGTTTAGGGTGTTGACTGGGCCATGTCAGTAGGGCATTGAGCCCCACCCCTTGGTGGGTGGGGAATCAAATATAAAAGGCATGGCAAGAACAGAGTTGAAGCAGTTTTTGAGAAGCAGTTTTGATGTTGGAGAAAAGGTCCCAGGAGAAGAGAAGTGAGCCGTTCGCCTGATAGGCTACAGCTGACCTTGTGAAGGAACCAGAAGAGCTAAGCCCGAAGAGAAATGTAGCCCCGGAAAGAGAGGAACACAAGAAGCCTGAACCCTGGCAAACATCGGCAGCTGTCCTGCTCCAACACGTGGCAATGCACTTTGGTGAGAAGAAACTTAATGCTTTATGGCCTGGTATCTGTGGACTTCTACCCCAAATAAATACCCTTTGTAAAGACCAACGCATTTTTGGTATTTCACATTAGCACCCCTTTGGCTGACTAATACAGAAGGCCTTATAGGGAAGGTCACACACAGAGAGAAAGTGAGAGGGAGCAGCTAGAAGCTGGAAGTCAATGGAACCCAGAAGAGAAAGGAGAAGCCAGGAGAGGCCACCTGATAGAAAAGCCAAGGACCAAAGATCGCTGGTAGCCAGGCCCAGAATGCCACAGTCCTCTGGGAGAAAGTATCACCTTGATGATGCCCTAATTTTGGGCTTCTCCTAGCCTCAAAACTGTGAGCTAATAAATTCTCATTGTTTAAGCCAACCCATTGTATGGTATTTGCTTTGGCAGCCCGGAAACTAAACCATCCGAATACCAGTTAATATATTTGTGATCCTTAAGCCATTTTTGTATGAGCAGCTAGTCTTATCCTCTTGTAATCTCCTCCCCAAGCTCTACTCTGGTCTCAACCTCCCTGTTCTCTCAGCCTGAGGCACCACCATATCCTATCCTTCCTCCAATCCTGATGCATCACCAACATGGTGCCCAATGCACTGACCTTGTTTTGGAGGCAGTAGTTAAATTGGGGGAGAACTCTCCTGTTAATTACAAGATGGTAATGATTAGCAGAATGTTAGAGGGTTTAAATTTTGAGAATTAAACAAAAAAGGAAAAGAGAAAAGCAAAGAAAGGATAAGGAGCTCCGAAGGGCAAGTAAGTGGCTCAATGAATGGAGACAGAATTAGACCATATCCTCTGGTTCTAATTGCTCTGGGTCATCAAATGTTCTCGTGGTACCAGGAGAAATCTGCTTCCCTTGAGCCATTATATCTGGCACCCTTGTGGCTGAGCAAGATGGTAGAGGACAAGCTGGTGGGTGTTAAATTCTGTCCGACTCTTCAGTCCTCTTACCCCTGTGACTCTGATTTGGTTCCTTGTCTAAAGGAAGCTGGTCAATGGCCAGGCTTTTTTGTTCCTGACAGAAACAAGCTCACTAAACTCTCCCCTGTTGAGGGCTTTAATTGGGCTTCTCTTTTGTGTGTATGCTGGAAGACGTTCTTCTGCCTTTTTTGCAAACACTTACCTTTTCTCTACAGTAGAGAGATGGCCTCAAGCCTTATAATGGATTTTACATGCAGAGAAGGGAAAGAAAATGATTTTGCAAGATCTTTTCTCAGTTTCCAACACAAAGAAACATTCTCCTCAGCCTGTACCAAGCTAAAATTGGCTGCTTCCATCAAATGAAGGAGTAGAGAGGTTAAAGAAATAGAGAGATGCTAAAGTCATTATGTCCCTACCTGACTCTCTCATTTTGAAACTGTCCCTTTCCTTCTTACTTGTCCTTTTCCTGTCACCTTTTCTATTTTTGTGAGGTTTGCTCTTTCCTGAAAGTCCCCTTTAGTTTCACTGACTATTTTTATGTCTAGGAAAGGTGAGCTAAACTCACCTGTTTTTAGATCTTATGTTCCATTTAGATTCTGATACACTGGTAAGGAGGGTTTAGGAAATAACCTTTTCACTGGCATAATTAGAGGATGTCATGGTGCTTTTTAAAAGACATTCACACATGCACACACAGTTATTTAACCCTTGACTGAAAATGCCTCTGTGGGTATCAGGTGACACTCAAAGGGACAGCAGGCAGGAGTAATATTTCTAAGAATCAGGCAGAGGTCTGGGTGCTAGTAAATTATATTAAGGATGATGTTTTCTCCAGAGGACCCAATAAGACTACTTCACATTAATTTCTTACCGTTGTAGGTGAGGTCTCCAAGGGAGATATAAGCCCACGACCGTGGCTGGCCATACAGAGTGATACTTCATTATAGCTGGGTTTTTACTTTAGGACCTGGGGCCGAATTTGAGCAAGCTGTATTAGATCCTGGGCCACCTCGTTTTTCCTAGACTAGAGATCTAAGTGACCTTAGTATTTTCCCCAAACTATAACTATCAACACCAGAGGAAAGGGAACCAGCAAATCAATGTCCTTGAGTCTGACTATTCAGACTAGTATACTCCTCCTCAGGGAGTTAAGAG
>JAQZBX010068682.1:0-15724 GCA_029593785.1 Cabassous unicinctus | reverse complement strand
TGTCCTAAGAGAGGGGCAGACCCTGAATGTGAAATGCCCCTTCACCATCTGGAAGTATAGATACAGCCAGAAGGCTTGGCAGAGGCTGCAGAACGGGACAGAGCCCCTGACGCTCGCAGTCACAGAGGGTACCTCAGGGCAGCCCAGTCAAGTCCAGGTGGGGCGGTACAGGCTAGAAGATGACCCCGAGGAGGCCATGCTGTATGTCCAAGTGACCAACCTTCAAGTGGAGGACTCGGGACTGTATCGGTGTGTGATCTACCAACCTCCCAAGGACCCCTTCCTCCTGTTCTACCCTGTCCGCCTAGAGGTGACCAAGGGTGAGTGATCTGTGGGTGGGCATAGAGGGTGGGGAGAGCCAGGCTGAGTGAGGATGTGCAATCCATTAATAAAAGATAACTTATAAAGCAGTTTGCCACAGGTACAGGTGAATCAAGGTAGAATGAATGGTATAAGGTAAGGTAGTCAGGGAAGGATTCTTGGAGAAGGTAGGGACATGTGGATGGGTGAAGAAAGCAGGCAAGTGCATTTGCAATGACATTATTAGCCTGAAAATTCCTTTCTTCTCTCCCTCCCTATCTCCCTCCCTCCTTTCGTTCCTTTCTTCCCTTGTTCCTTTCTCTGACTCAGATAGACCCATGCTCTTTCTTTGGTCCTAGCAAAAGAAAACTCTACTTCTTGAAATGGTCATCTTTATTTTCCTATTTGCTCCATTTATCCTACCATCTATCCATCCATTCATCCGTTCATCCATCCATCTACCTACCTTCCAGTAATCCACCCATCCACTCAATCCCTCATTCAACCCTTCATCTATCTGTATATCCATCTTTCCATCCATCCATCCATCCATCCATCCATCCATCCATCCATCCACCCATCATATTGTTTGAGTATTTACTAGATACCAGACACTGTTGCTCATGCTTGAGTTACAATGGTGAACAAGACAATGTTCCTGTCCTGAAGTTTATAGTCTAATGGGTTGGGGTGTGATGCCCATAGATCAGACCCTTTTTAACAGAAACGTCCTTGCTGGTGTTATAGTCACATTATAATGCAATAATTCTATTGCATTTCCAATAAAATTCAGTCAGCTGTCTCCTCCCCCAAAGATAGATAAAATAAAATTTCTAGTTGGAAGAGAATGAGCCATTCTTCTTGAGGCCAGGAAGGGGATGGTGCTGGTGTGCCAGAGGTGCCCAGGAAGGCTTCCTGGAGAAGGAAAGATTAGAGCTGGGTCATCAAGGTCACAGTCCGGGGTTGGACTGAGCATTCTCCACCCCACTAACTGTGCTTGGGCACCTCTGTCTTCCCCACCTCCACCCTGCCTGCCGCTGCTTGGCCTGAGAGTTGATGTTTCCCCTATAATGTGCCTTCTTGCAGATCCTTCAGGTACCCCTTCTTCAAATGAGAAGATGACCCCGGCTCCTCCTCCTCCTCCTCCTCCCACCAAAGTCCCGAGCAGGCCCTTCACCACGCCCAGGACTGTGATCCAACGCCCGCTCAAATCAACTGCCTTCCCCTTCTCCACGCCTGACCCCAGAGTCAACCTCACAAATGTGAGGAGGGTCAGCAGGTATGGTTTCCGGGTCTCTGGGCTCCTGGTTTGAACACAGAGCCCCTTGTTCCCCAGTCCTATGCTGAGAGGAAGACGTACTGAGGGATAGGGCAGGGTGATGGGCAGGGGCAGACTTGAGTCCACCTCCATCTGGGGCTGAAACGCCCAGGAGAGGAAGGAGGCGGTGACGGAGTGAGGAGGAGGCTTGTAGCGAGGCTGCCACACTCCCCAGCTCAACATCTGTGTTTCCTTGCATACCAGAGTAGTAGGGAGAGGGAAAGGCAACTTAGCTGGATTCCAGTGGACCTCAGCCAACCCCAGCAGCTTGATGGCATAGTGGGAAGATCACTCCGAGTGAGGGGCCCTGGATTCTAGTGCCAGCCAGGCAAACTGGCTGTGTGACTTTAGGCAAGTCAGGAAGCCTCTCTGGCTTCAGTTTCCTTGTCTATACAATAAGGATGCTAGCAAACCAGAGCTGGAAGAGATAGTCTAGCCCAACAGCTGTCAACAATAACTATGTGTTAGAACTACCTGGAGTATTTGCTTTTTTGCATTGTTCTGTCTTGAATACATATATGTGGGCCCTACTGCAGGTCAATTGAATAAAAAGTTTTTTGGGGTGAGGCCTGGCCTTCAGTATTTTTTAAAAAATTTCCAGGACATTGTAATGTGCAGGCAGAGTTAATAAGAACCACTAAATTAGCATGCACACACTCCTTTACAGATTAGTATTATGTGTTAGTTTTTCTGTAAATGTGTTTATCATTAAACATTGAATTTACAGCGAAAAAAATTCTTCCATATTCTTCTCTCATTCCCCCATTCTTTCATATCTCCACCAAATTAACACATCATTTTCTCCTCCATATTTTATCTCTTCTAGCCTTTATTCATGTTTATACATATTTTAACATGGGTGTAATTCTAATTACAAACATTTCATCAGTCTTTCCTCTAAAACTATTCTTTGATGTTGCTACCTAGTCTTCATAATTATGATTTTAATGAATGCATACTTTTCTATCCATTAGAAAAGCCACAATTTAAGTAATCACTTGCCTGCTTTTAGACATTGAGATTGTTTTCAGTTTTTTGGTTTCATTTTTTTTCATTTATAGTATTAATGATTCTGAGATGAACATAGTCTTGCAGGTGGCTTTTTCTTCATTTAAGTGGTTTATTCAAGCTAAATCCCCAGGAATGTAAGGGAATTTGATTGTTCATATTACTTTTGATACGTATCAAAGATCTTCCAAAAAATTGCAAATGATTTGTAATGTGATCTGTCATGCATAAGCAAAGTACTGTCACTGCAGGCTTGCCTGCATGGTTTTGGCATTTTAAAAAGATTCCTGCTAAAACCGACAGCTTTAATTTCTCTTTTACTCCGGATGGTGAGCCCCAAGCAGGTAGAGGGAGTGCCTTTTTCCCCCTTACTATTATTTCACTCCAACTAGCCTAAGTTCCTGGAACCTAGTAGGTGCTCATTAAATGCTTATGGAAGAAATAAAATGAATGATCTAGTGAAAGTGAACATTTTCCTTCTTTTACTAGTTTTATTTTCCAGTACAAAAATGGAGGGTATAATTTTTGCCCACATTCCTTCTGGAGCCTGTATAAACTCTTTATCTATCAACTTACTAGAAACCATTCTATCAATCAGAGGTCAGGAAAACATAAGCCACTACAGCTGTTTGAGAAAAGAGGGAATTTAATACAAGGCATTGTTTGCTAAGGCCATGGTAGAGCCGAGAAGCCATCCTGGGGGTGGTGAGGACCTAAGAGGAAGCCACTACTCCTGTCTCAGGGTGGGTTCCCCAGAAGCAGATTCCGAGCAAAAATTCTCTTGAAAATGCTTTAGGAGGTGTTCCCAGTTCAGGCCAGTAGGGAAGTGGAAACGAGAAGGGAAGGAGGCCAAGCAAGGGCACCACATCTAGCCCAGTCCTGCAGGGGAGCTCTGGGGACCGAGTGGGTTGTCCCAAACAGGGGGGTGGAGCTGGAGTATTTATGCTCCTGAATTCTCCGTCTTTGGTTAAGGGTGGCCCCCAGGGGGACATGAACCCCCAGGCACTTCAGGAAGTCTGGCAGCCTGAGTGCAGCCTCCTCGGCCAAAGAGATGCAGGTGTTGGCCGTTGGGAGTGGATGCACCCCAGAAACCCCCTGCACGAAAAAGGCTAAGGGCTCCTTGGGGATAAGGCAGGGCCTTGGAAGCGGAATGTAGGCAGGAGGTGGCGTTAATCCAGCTCAGAACTGGGGCCTTCTGGCAGCAGAGCTTCAACCCCGCAGACGCTGGTGCCGCGGACTGCAACCTAGAAGGGTGAGAGGGACGCTGGCTTTCCTGCCTCCTTCCCTGTCCTTGACCAGGTAGCCTTGGAAATGGAGTTTGCTGTGATACAGGGCAGGGTAGGAGGCTATTTCAGCACAAACGTGCAGTTTGCTGCTCTATATCCCCACATGCCACTTGTCTCTTTGCTAGTTTGTCCATTAGATTGTAGCTTTGCATAGGCAAATGGCACTATTTAAAAATTATTGTCTTGCTCTATTCCTTAATCGTGCTTGATTCTATTTTCTGGTCGCTTTTCTATGATTTTTTTTTTTTTTTCATTTTATTTAATGAATAAATAAAATGGGGGTGGTTATTTTGCGATCCATGGTATGTATTTTAGAAGATTTATAAATCAATTTTAGAAAAGAGTCTTTCTTCTTTTATATTGTTATCCAGACCCCACAGGACTATTTACTAAACAAAACCGTGCCTTCCTGCATCGGGCTGCTTGTTTCGCTAGATGCCGAATGCTTACATAGCATTCGATCTTTTGCTGGCCTTTGCATTTCCACTGGCAGGCGTTTCTCTTTTTGTGCCTATGTCATATTTAGGTTACTTTTGTTATCATCTGCTTCCATATCTGCTGAGTCTAGATATGCCTCCTCTGCCCACTCATTCGCTCTTCTTTCTCCTAAGATCTTTTACACAGTACTTTAAAAATCATTTTGCTAAAAGCTATAACCGTTCCCGGTGAGGTTTTCATGACTATGGGATTCTTCTCCGTTGATGGTGAGGACACTGAGGCCAGAGAGGTGAGGCGAGTATCCCTGAAAGCAGGTCACAGTTCTGAGGGCAGACACCCAGGCGCTTTCTCCGGGTGCCTCTCCTGGAATGTCCCTCTACCCCCTGAGCCAGTTAGTGTGGGGGAAGGTGCGGGAAGGGACTCAGCAGACAAGGGGCATGAGGCCCTTTGCAGAGTAACGCCCAAGCATGCGGGCGCAGCCGTGCCAGCGGCAGCCTTATGTCGCCTCTCTCCCCCAGGACCTCTGAGCTCATTCTCATGCTGTGTGGACTCCTGAACAAGAGCCTGGTCTTCGCTGTCCTGTTTGCCGTCACCCAGAGATCAGCTGGACCTAGAACCCACAAGAATGGGTCCTTCCATCCACCTCCACCTGGCAGCTATGTGGGAAGAGGAGTGGGGAAACGGGGGGATGGAGGGATTGGCAAGGGCATACATTGAACCTGTCCTCACAGGCTCTCTCTCAGGTCCCGGAGCCCACCTTCCCTGTCCTGCTTACTCCCCTCATTTCACTGTAGCCTTGGGTGTGCGCTTTGCACCCTGTAAAGATACGGCCCTAGATGTGCCCTGGCCCTTCACTGCAGTGGCCCAGGGTTTGCATTAAATCAGGGGCTCTTAACAACAGGTCCGTGAGCTTGAATTGAAATTCAAAAAATCATTATTCTTGTGGGGACGTGTTGGTGCGGGTGGGATATATTTATTAAATAATACACAGTATAGTGTGGACTTATAGTGTGGTTTTCACCTGACTGGCAAAGGGGTCCGTGGAACAAAAAAAGGTCAAGAACCCCTGCATTAGATAAAGACAGAGTCGATGCCCTTCGCGGTCGCTGTCTTGGGGGTGGTGAGGTGCAGAGGGCACCGATGATAGCTCTGCAACTGGACCTGGCCTTGGACCATCAAGCGTTGGCCTGACCTGGTCAGGGTGCCCATTACAGAAACACCCTGCCCTCCTGGCCATGGGGAACTTCGTCTCCTCTAGAATCAGGTACTTGGCTCTCGTCCTTCGTCTGTGGCCCTTTTGGAGTGGATCTCCCGGAAAGGGGTGCTGAAAACTATGGAACAAGGAGACCACGAGACATCATGATGAGAAATGCATATTTGGGAAAGAGAAGGCAGGTCACTCTGAATGTTGTGTCCTGGGGAAATGCTGGAAGAATGAGATGGCATCTCTAGGATAGGGTCAATAAACAGTTTCAGACATGCTGGCTGCATTTTATCACTGGATGCTCAAAACAGCTCCATGAAGATGGAGAAGGGTGTCACAAGGTAGTAAATCACCACTTACTGGCTAGGGGACAAAATTAAAGCATTCCCTTACTGAAGTGTAAGCACCTTAGAGAATAGAAGAACCAGGAGTTCTGCCTAGAAACACCTCTTTTCCTTGTATCCCACAAGGGGCAGGGATGGTGGAATGACAAGATCTCCCATTTGGGCTTCTGGAGGCTGTCCCCCAACTCTCCCTCTTCCCATGAGCTAGCAGTCCAGGCCCGCGTGTGTCTTGCAACCTCCCAAAAGATTTTTTTTCCCTATTCACAGACTTCTTCTGGCTCTAAAGGAGAAGGGGCCCATGGATGGGGAAAAGATGGTGGGTCTTTCCATTCTAGTTCAGCAACAGCCCAGGCAGTTTATCCTAAATTTCCCAAGATCAAACACACCTTACCACACACAATCCGTCTCGCATTAAGAAAACACATTACGAACTACGGTCCATGTTCAGTGGCAAAGCCCCGGGATGCGTTTATCAATTGCAATGAATGTGCCACACTAATGAAGGATGTTGTTTATGTGGGAGAGTGTGGGAGGTGTGGGGAGTGGGGCATATGGGAATCCCTATATTTTTTGTGTTACATTCATGTAATCTAAGTATCTTTAAAAAATTATATATATAAAAAAGAAAGAAAACACATTCCTCCAATCAGCATGACTTTTCCCCTACTCCCTGTGGAAAAAAAAATACCCTGAGTGCTAAGGTCCAGCCGCCCCTTCCTAAGCCTACTTCCTGAGAGGACGTCCCCGCCAGCCTGAGAACTGCCCTTCTGAACGCTCCCAGGAGGATGGAATCCACCCCAGAGAGATGATTCCTGATCCCACATTTGTGAGCCCATTAGAAGATGCCTGAGGGGGATTCATTTCATCCTGGTACTCTGGGAAGAGTCTTCTGAGACGCTCTCCATCTGGAAGCTGCTCATCTCAGCACTTCTATTTTCCTGTCTAAAGGAACTGGGCTGCTTAGTGGCAGTGATTGCACAGCATACAGTGTTTGCTTTCTGAGGTTGCTGGATTGGGGCCTGCATTTTAGCGGTTTCTTTGTAGAGTTGGCATATAATGCCAGGGCAAGCCAGATAGCGTTGTTAAATGCTGCCTAGGAGAGGCAGAATACATCAGGGCTGCACCAAACCATGCACAGGAGAATCTCCTAGAGCACTGGTTTAAAACACAGAATCTTGGGTCCCCTCCAGACCTGCTGAATCACAGCATACAGTTCTCTCTTGATGGTTCTCAAGCTTGTTTGGGAGATCTTGTTGCAAGAAAGCAACATGCTCCTTACCATTTGACACATTCATACATTAATCCTGAAATAACCAACTGTATGATTTAGTGTGTTTGTGTGCTTCATTTGTTTATAGAGTAAGTGATATAACTGTATTAAACTTGCCTGAGAAATTACACACGCTAACTTTTAAGAGAAGTGGTCGTGCTGGATACCCTCCCATCTGCACCTGCAGGCCCCCTCTCCATCCTTTTCTACCCTGCTCCGTGCCTGGGAACCTGACCGATGTGGCTGCATTGACAGGACCCTTTGCCCACCAGGTATGGTTGGTTTCAACCAATGGGTGACACTGAGAGGAGAGCAGAGGGTGGGAAGAGCATGAGGCAAGGGTTTTCTTCTCCAGGCTCCCTCCTGGCAGCATTGCAGGATGGCTGTGCTCCTCTACTGAAGGCCACCCTCACGCCCTTGGCCAAAGAGCTACTATCTCCAAGTTCTGGCAATTGCTCGAACCTCTTGGCCCTTCAGGCCTGGGGGTTGGTAATGACTTGCCACTGTTTCCAGCCTCAGGGTGCAGCAGCCCTGGTTGGTTTCCCCAAACCTGCCCACACCTTCACTGAACTCACTGACCCAGTCTCAGGGAGCCACCTGTTTCCTGCTGGGACCTTGTCTGATACAGCAGTGCTGTGGTTAATTACACGGGCCTTGGAGACAAACAAGACCTGGGTTCAAATCCCAGCTCTGTAATGCCTTTGCAGAATGTCTGATGTTGAGTAACTCAGTGAATCTTTCTGGGCTTCAATATTCCTTATCGCCTCTTTGGCATAATCATGCCAGCCAACACCAGTCATGCTTCTTGATGCAACCAATAAAACCCAACTCCGGCTGCCTTAAATAGGAAAGGGATTTTTGGAAGGATAGCAGTAGCTCACAGAGTTGATGAGAAGGCTAGAGAACCAGGTTTGGAAAATGGGCAGAAACCAAAAGACAGTGGGCATCAGAGGCCACAGCTAAGGTTATATACCATGGGGCAGTGTGGCAATGCTGCCATTGATGCCACTGCCCTGGACACTGGAAGCCACCATCACTCACTTCCATGCTATTGCTGGACTCTCAATGCTTCCATTGCCACCATGTGAGTCATCTCCAACAGGCTCTACATCTTGCATCATACCCTCAAGAGTCAGGATACTGGGCAGAATTGCGCTTGGCCAGACTTAGGGCAAGCCATATGCCGCTACCACGGCTTCCAGGGAGAAGGGGCCAAAGGAATATTTCTCTCCATCCTGAACAGAAAGGAAAGTAGAGAGCTGCATCCTAGTAAGACCCATACCATGGAGAATCTCCCCCAAACGGAGAAGGCATCTGGTGCTGGAGAGCCAAAAGATGACACACATCTGTTACACAATCTCCCAGGGTTGATAGGATTAAATGAGATAACCGAGTATAGCACCCAGCACACAGTAGGACTTCAATCTGCAGTGGTTACTGCTAGGACTGTTCTAATTGTGATAGTCTCCAGGCCTGTGCCTGGACTGGGTAGCTCAGGGAAGCACACACCTCATACACAGGCAGAGGTACTGAGGAATGCCTCGGGGCCCATCTGACCTAAGAGAGAGCTTTGCAGTCATGGTCTATTTCAACCACTTGCCTCAGAATTCCATGTGCTGTTTGTTACAATGTAGATTCCTGGATGCATCCCTGGACCTGCCAAATCAGATTAGCTGGGGGTGGAGCTCCAGGCATGTGTGTGTTTACCGAGTTCCCGAGTGAGTCTGTGCATTTGAGAACTACTGGTATAGAGGAAGATTAAAGAAGGCAGGTCATCAGGGAGGCTTGACCTGGCCTTGCAGGACAGGCAGAGTGTCATCCAGACAAGGAGAACATCAGGAGGGGATGCAATGGGATGCAGTGGTCAGTGGCCAGTGATGAGATCGTTTTGGTGACCTGAGGAAGTGAGTGGGGCAGAGGTGGGAGACCAAATGGATGGGTCCTAGAAGTCCACCCAAGGATTCTAGACTTGCCATGGTAGAGCATGGGAAGCTGCTGAGCATTTCCCAATAAGGTGGTGACATAATGGAGATAGGAAGGAAGATGTCACAAGGGCAATGAACTCTCTTTTCTTCACCTTCTGCATTTTCCTTACTGGTCCCTCTCATCATATTTCTCTGGGGGTTTCTCAATTGCAGGGTGAATGTTGAGCCTCTCTGGGGAAACATTCCTGTGGGGCAACATCCTATAGCAGCTAGGCAATGTCCTGGGATGGCTGGCAGACAGTGGCTCCAGGAAGGGGGAGAGAATGGAGGGGACAGGGCTCTGGGGGTGGCCACGGCTGCTGCTACCACTGCTGCTCTGTGTCTCAGGTAAGGAGAGCCAGGGAGGAGAGGGATGTGGACAGCTGAGGGGAGGTACCCGCTAAGAGGAGTCTTCTCCCATTTCCTTAGGATTGACTGGAGTGGGATCAGGGTATGTGTTAGATGGGAAAGGGAAAAGCAAGGTCACAGATGCAGAACTGGGCTGGCCTATCCTGGCCCTGACCCGGCAGGGATTGGGCAATGAAACAGAACTGGGGGTTCCTCTACTGCATCTTGAAGTTGAGAAAAGTATGTGGAGTCAGCCAAGCAATCCGCTAACCCTGTGCTGATGCCCTGGGAGGTCTAAAGAAGTATAAGGCAAAGTCTCCCTTTAAAGGAATATTCTGTCCCAGGGGCTGAGGAAGCATTGTAGAGGGAAAGGGAAATAACAATAGAAGGGCCAAATGGTAACCGTGGAGACAAAATACAATGGAAGTCACTATAGCAAGGCACAGAGAGGGAGTGTGAAAAGAGGTTAAGGGTTCCAGACGTGGGTGAGCTGGATTTAAACCCTTTCTCTGAAAATATTGAAATGAGGAAGCTATCTAAAGTAAATCGATGAGGAAAGATAGCTGCGTTAGTGTAAAAAATGCATCACCAATTTTCCAAGTTTAAAGGAATTTGATAAATATTAATGATGAAATTTGAGGTCAAAATTTAGAGTGAAAACAATTGCACCATGTATTTACCAATTCAGAGTTATTTTTCCATAAGCGTGAGATCAAACCGAGTTAGCAGAAGCACTACTAAACCTCAATTAATTAACTATATTTGCAAATATCATATCATGTGGTTTAATAAAATGTATTCCCAATGATGTATAGTTTCAAACTACATTTATTCATTTGATACTGGATTTTAAATTAAAAGCCCTTATATTTTGAATGCAGGGTTTTAACTAGTGTTCCTCAAAGTTTACTTCCTGCTGATAATGATATTATGATGCTGCAATTTCGTTTTCTTTATGAGTGTCAACTTTATTGGTCTGTGCTTTCAACAACTGCTGGAGTACAGATTTGGGATAACACTAATGTTTTGATATTAAAATCAGACTTTAAAATAAAAAACAAAACAAAACAAAACAAAAAAACAAAAAACCCTATCTCTGCCACTTTCTACATATGTGACTTTGAGAAACTCCTCTAACCTCTCTGAGCCTCAGTTTCCTCATTTGTAAATAGGAATAATGGTACCTACTTCCAAGGGTTGTCATAAGAGTTAAACAACAGACTGATGTGAAGCTCAATATCTTGCACATAATAAGTGTTCAATTAAAGATATAATGGTGGATATGGTGGTGGTGGTGAGGACGATGATGTAACCAGGTGTACAGTATTGGTACTGAGAGTCGAGAGGAGAAAGAGATTAGTGCCACCCGGAACTGATCAGGTGGGCTCCCCTCTGGGACTGAATGGGATGGAAATGGGTGGAGAGTTGTGGGAAGACCATTCTATTTGGGTGACATCAGGAGCTAATACAAAGTTCCGTGCACCAGGGGCATTTCTGGGGAAACCACAAGTAGAATAGAAAATAGGTTCTCTTTTGAGCCTCTTTATCATGAAAAATTTTCTGACTTACAAAATGTAGGAAGAATAGTCATCATAAAATTGTCACCTAGATTATTCAACCATTAATATTTTGCCTTACTGACTTCATATGTGTGTGCATGGCTGATATATACAACACATTAGATATATAGCTGAACCATTTCAAAATTATTGACAGAAATCTTAAATTACTCCTGAATGTTTGATGAGGCTATTAACTCTTGAGGTGCCGTCTTGTGGCTATAGCGCAGCCTGAGGCTGGGGGTGCAGGGGTGGCGAGAGTAACAACGATTGCTCAGTGAAGCCACTTTGACTCCTCACTCTAGGATTCGCAGCTGTAGGTGAACAGGAGGGCAAGAGTGCCTAATAGAAGGAAAGAAACAGACCGTGGTCTGTCCTTACAACATTGTGAGATACATCTCCAGCCCGAAGGCCTGGCAGTGGGTGGGGAGCCGGGGCCCCCCGGTGACACGGGTGCGCATAGAAGCTGGAAACAAAAATCCAAACCGGGCCCAGGCTGGGCGGTACCTGCTGGAGGATTATCCCACCGAGGCCATTGTGAGGGTCACCCTGACAGAGCTCCAGAAGCAGGACCTGGGGCTATATCAGTGTGTGGTCGACCTCTCAACCCGGGACCCCATCTTCCTGCACCGGATTCGGCTGGTGAGCCCCTGGACAGGGAAGGGTTTTGCTGAGGCTCAACTCCTCGGCCACGGACGAGGGGTTGGGTTCTCATCTGCCATGAGGGACTGATTCGGAGAGGCAGCGCGGAGAAATGGGAAAAGTTCTAGACCTAAAATTAGGAGTCCAGTGTCCCACCCCCCCACCCTTGGGTTATGACTTTGAGAAAGTCACAGCTCCTCTCTGGGCCTCTGTTTTCTTACCTGTAACATAAGGATGCTGGACTAGATGATTTTGAAAATCCGCTCACTCCAAGGCAGGGAATCAGCCAGTCAGAAACTGCGTAACTGAGCATCTCGACTGTGCTAAGCATCTAGCTTGTTCATCTCCTTACTGTGAAACAAGGGCTCCATTTCACAAGTAAAGAAACTGAGGCTCAACGAGGTTAAATGACCATGTCATTGAGCAGAGAAGTGGTGAGGCTGGAGTTCTACGGAGACCCGTCTGATTCGATTGTCCCTCATGAATCTGACAACGCGGGTGCACTTTGGCCGGTAGAAAGCTGCCCCCTTTCTCAAGGAACTTAAAAAGCAGGAGGTGAGGAACAGACATTAGAGAGCAAAGCGAAAGGCCTTTCACTGGCCTTCAGTTGCTTCTCGATGGGGAACTGCTAATTTTACAGTTCATCAGGAAGCCTGTTTGCTCCATGGGGAGATGGAGCTGAGAAGGTGGGCACTCTTGCCTCAAGCTCATCAGTAAACCTCCTTGCAAGCCGGTGAGTCGGACAGGCCTCTGCGACCACAAGACACTGCTCTTTCCGTTCTTGAAATATGCGAACATCAGGAAAGGCTGGGCTGAATGCCATAGTATCTGTAAATAAAGAATGGATCAAGCAAAGCCACAGCGTTTTAGGCAGGACTGTAGGGAAGATACTGAACGCATGGGATGGAATTAAATCATTCCCCAGTACTCTAGGAACACGCAGTCAGGGGAAGCAACTAACAGGCTGGTTATAAATGTTTTGTGCAGTCAGCTAAGCAGTTCCAGAGACCTCTACTCTGGAACATTTTGCTAATTGGGACTTAGTAACTGTGTGCTGTGGAGTACTAAAACTGCTGACCTTTACGAAGGAAAGTGGGGCCATTGTAGGGGAAGGAAGGGCCTGGGTTCTTCTTTCCTCTCTGCCCTGAATGTACTTGGAGACCATGGGCAAGTCCCTCATCTTCTTCAAAGCCTCAGCAAACTCCCACCAGTGGGGCTGTCTGTCCCCACTGTGACATTCAGTTCTTTGGGTTTCTCTGTATTCATTGAGTTTGCAGAAATAACGGACCTGTTTTTATTCTTGACAAAGTTTGCCCACTCTGGGTGGGCTAAGGCCCACCGGGTCTGACTCCATTAATTGCTATCCACAGGTTCTTTAACTCACATCTTAATAAAGCCAACAGGTGAAATAATTGAGAAGGGCTGAGCCCATACTATTAAATGAGGACTGTATCAAGCTTACTATAGAATAAGCTTAAGCATAATTCTTTTCCTCAAACCATAAATATCACACACTGGAGCATTTATTATTATTTTTTTTGAAGTACCAGGGCCAGGGATTGAACCCAGGACCTTGTATGTGGGAAGCCGGCACTCAACCACTGAGCCACATCGGCTCCCCCGAGCTGGTTTCATCGTTTGAGGAGGTGCCAGGATGTCCTCACTCACTGCCTGTTTTTCCACCACTTGGGCCATTGTATAGTGTTTGAGATCAAAGCACATGTCTTATTTATACTATCATTCCAAGACACCAGAATTATATAGCTCTTAATAAGTTCTCAGTAAATGTTAAATGAATGAAGAAATTGAGTGACTAAAAGACAAACTCCTGGGAAAGTGGAGAAGAAAGGCCACATTATAATCCATTGCCTATAAGCACCCATGTTCTGAGTTAACATCATGGTAAATATTGTTTACAATTACCTAATGGCAAGGAAAAAAAATGCAGATAAGCCTCTAGTGGGAAATAGAAACTTAAGAGATAGGTTCAGGGTACCCAGAGGGAGGGGACAAAGTGCAACTTCACCACTTCCTGCAGGGCCTGCCTAGCCACAGTACGGTGTGGGGGTCAGCAGCAAAGATTCGGGAGCCCCGGTACCTGTGCTGAAGGCTGGTGCTACCACTTGCCAGCTGGGCAGCCTTGGGACAGTTACTTAACCTCTCTGTTCATCACCTGTAAAAATGGATGTAATGGAACCTGATAGGGGCTGTTGTAAGAATTAAATGAGTTAATGTGCACAAAGCACTTAGAACCATGCCTGGCACACAGGAAGTGCTAGTGAAGTGTCAGCTATAATGTTTTACTGGACAGGGTTCCTGCCTGAATGACTGGTGTCATAGGGAATACAAGACTATGATCCTCTATAAAGCATACTTGCAGCAAGTCCTGAGAGTGTCTAGACAGAGAAGGACAGGCAGGGACTGTTTTTTAGTTAGGTTAAAATTAGTGAATGGAGAAGATTTTCTTTTCTGGGGTGGTATTGGGCCTGCCTGGAAATAAATGAACATTCCTTCAATAATGTATCTTGGGACATCCTTCTGTTTCCTTTTTTGTTTTACTTTTCCAGGTGAGGGGGAGGAGGGAGGAATGGCAGTGGCTGACCACAGAAAGAAGCCTCCATAATGGGATGGTATCTGGGGGTGATGGAAGTTGTCCATCCAACCCCACTGTAGGAAGGGAGGCCTGGAATGGGAATCTAAGGGGAGAGAAAGGTAAGTTGTGGAAGGCAGGAGGAGGGAGGCTCCCTGCTGAATGGACAACCTCGATGATGGATCACGAGAGCAGAAGGACTTGTTGTGGAGGTGATAAGCAGGCCAGCTTGGCTGTGATGGGCTGGATGGAAGCACTGAGAGCTGAGCGAGTAGGCCAGGATCGCTGGAAAAGGCTCTGAAGGCTGATACCAGCAAGATGCCAGAGAAATATGCGGGAATAGGAGTAGGAGCCCTGGGTCCCAGGGCTGGCCCTGCTGCTATCCACTGTGTGAACTTGGGCATTCCCTGCCCAGCCTCTTTCTTGGGAATTTGGACTGGGTGTCCACCTCTGACCTTCTAGGGCCTTAGGAACCTTTCTTCCCTAGCCAGAGTGTAGTCCCACAGGCAATGAACTTGGGAGAGAGCTGCTCAGCCTGTACAAGAAAACTTGTTCCAAACCCCTTGGCTCAGATGTGAGCCTGCCAGGTATGCAAAGGTCCTGGCAAGCTCAGGGTATGCCGTTCCACCATCGTCAAGCATTATCTGGGCACCCAGTAGGGGCCAGGCCGCAGCCAAGGCCCTCAAGAGCTTTTATCTCTTCTAGAACACGGTGCTTACCAAAGAGAACCAACCCTAAAAGCCAGTCTGAATTCAACACAAATTGTGTCAGAATAAGGGCCACTGCACAGAGGCCAAAGCCAAGCAGAGGAACACTTTGGGATTAGCTGGGGTCTTAGGCTCACACCCCATATGTGAGTTCCAGCGAGTCAGGAGTCAGGAGGGCTGACTCCTGCTCCAGGAGCCTGAGGGAGTCTTAAATCTGAGCAGGAAGAATGACCTTCACTTCTCTTTCTGTCCCCACGCCTTAATCCAGGCTTGGGTGTTTCTATTTCAAAGCAACAAAAGTGCTATCCACCAGCCCCGGAGGAGAGGACTTGGGGGTCAGGGAAGTAAGATCACCTGGGCTTACTCTCCTTCTCCTGAAAAGGCATCACCCCTAGAGAATGTGGCCCAGCTTGTGACTGCAATCTGAGCAATCAGTAATCAGCAAGGAGGCAGCCTTGCGCTAACACAAAGTACCCCAAAGAGCCTAGAGACACCAGAGCTGTTGGAGGGGCTGGGGGCTGGAGGTGGGCGTCAGGGAACACGACCTGGAGGAGCCTTGAAGGTTGCAGAGGAGTTATAAAGAGTGGAAGAGGGGGTGGGCATTCTGTGCCAGGTGGTGGACACACACGGACAGCGAGTGGACAGTTTGGCTGAGTGGAGAGAGGAGAGGGATAAGGTTAAAACAGGACAAGAGGGAAGCGGGTGTGGCTCAGTGGATAGAGCCCCCATTTACCATATGGGAGGCC
>JAQZBX010068681.1:0-15713 GCA_029593785.1 Cabassous unicinctus | reverse complement strand
ATATGGACTAAATAGTTAGTAATAATAATTTGAGGATGCTCTTTCATGATTTGTTAACAAATATTTCACAACAATGCAGGTTGTTTGTGTGGAACAGTGATGTGTTGAAGCCCTATATGATGTTATGCATGTTTATTTTGTAATTTCAAGATGTTTACTGAAAACTTATAGTTTATGTATGTTCTTGTATGAATGATATACTTCAATAAATTGTTTTAAAAATAAATAAGAAAATAAAATGGAAAAAAACTGAAAGATTAAAGTATTAGTGAAAAATGACAGATATGGAAAAGAGATCCAAAATGTATAATTGGTGTCTCTGAAGAAAAGAATACAAGAAATGGGTCATTTTTAAAACTGAAAGGGGAATACTGTATTTTATGCATGATTTCTCTGTAAACCTACAACTTCTCTAATAAAAAGCAAAAAATACCTGAAGAAAAATTTCTAAAATAAGTAAGATTTGAATCTTCAGAAAATCACTACCAAGGCACAAAGAAGTAGCCTATGGCCATAATTTTTATTCAGGCACATCTGAAGAAATTATCACGAAAGAATACAAATAAGAGAGATGGAAACAGTTTAAATAGCATAGAAGATAGATTGATAAATCTAACACAAACAAATCCGGAATATAGAAAGAGAGAAAATAGGAAATTCTATAATTGAGTGATTTCCAGTCACCTATATTCAGTTTCACAGAGCCAAACAAATTCCAAGTAGAATGAACATACACATATGCATGTATGTGCACACACACACACAATATAGTGAAACTGCAGAATGTCATAAGAGAAAACATCATAATAGTAACAAGAATTAGAATGCTTAACCACTTTACTTCTTGCATTACCATTACTAAGAAGACCAACTACTCTGGCATGGAGAAGTATGTGGAAAAACTCCTAAACATCACATGTTTAAGAAGGAAAACAATTAGGGTAAGAATGGGTTTCTTGATAGCATGAAATTTAAGCAGAAAACAATGGTATGGTATCTTCAATATACTATTGTGGCAGTTTGAGATTTATGAATTGCAAAAGGAAAGATTATGTCTGTAAACTGGTCTGTTCCTCTGGGCTTGATACCCTATGATTGTATTATTCAAAGGTTTTACATTTACTTGATTACATTAAGATTAGGGCTTTGATTTGACCAAGTCAGTAGGGGGTGATTCAGCACTGAGTCCTCTCCCCCTTGGTGGGCTGATATAAATGGGCACGCACTCAAGAGAGAGAAAAAGGTACACATGGGAAGAGAAAAGCTCCAAGCATACCAGAGTAGAGTACTTTGTCACCTTCGATCCTGCAGCCTGGGAAGAAAGATAAGCCATTCACCTGATAATTCACAGCTGAATACGTGAAGAGAACAGAGAACCTGAGACATATGCCAGTCTAAAGCTGAGATAGGATGAAGATTGGATCCATGGAGCCTTAAGACCAAGATGGAAGGTTGAATCCTCACAGAAATCAGCAACAGACTTGGGTGAGAAAGTATCTCTTACGGTACGTTGAGTTGGACTCTTTAGGGCCATGTAACTGTTAGCTTTTACCCCAAATAAATGCCCTTTATAAAAGCCAACAGATTTCTGGTATTTTGCATCAACATACCTTTGGCTGACTAATACAACTGTGGAAAAATAAAACCTAGAATTCCATACCTTGTAAAAAATATATTTCAAAAATAAAAGCAAAATAGACACTTTCAGGCAAACAAAAAAACCAAGTCTCATATAAAGAGAATTCTTTGGGGGGGGTTATAAAGGGTATTTATTTGAGGTAGAAGCTTACAATTCCCATGCCATAAAGCATAAATTACTTCCCTCACCAAAGTCTATTGCCACGTGTTGGAGCATGATGGCTGCCAACTTCTACCAGGGTTCAGGCTTGCTGGGTTCCTCTCTTCCCAGGGCTCACTTCTCTCTGGGTTCAGCGGCTCTGCTTTCTCCACAGCTGAAGACTGTCAGGTGAACAGCTCTGTCTCTCTCCCCTCAGCCTCAGCCTGTGTTTAATGGAGACTCCTCTGCTTCCTCAAGTACCTGTTTCTCTGTGTGTTTACTTCCTGGGATCCAGGATCAAAACTCCCAAGAGAATTCTAAGGAGTTCCAGAGGAAGAAATCTGATCTCAGATGGGAGGTCTAACATGCAAGAAAGAACTATGAGCAGAGAAAGTAATGATTAGATACATAAATCTAAATAAGCAATAACTGTTGACACTATTTCTTGTGGGTTAAAAATGTGGTAGAACTAAAATACACAATAATAGCATGAAAGTCAGGAGGGGTGATCAGAATTAAAGTACCTTCAAAGTCTTATATTTTCTGAAAGAAGATAAATTGACTAAATTTACATTTTGATATACCAAATGTGCATCTTAATATTTCTAGAGTAACCACTAAAAGAACAAATAATTAAAGTGTATAGAATCCAACCTAAGAGGGGGGAAAGGAAATGAAATATACCTATGTAATCAGTCTAAAAAATGATACATAGAAAAGAGAGAAGAAAAAGAAAGCACAAAATAAGGTGACAGAAATAAATATAAACATATTAATATTACAATCAGTATTGCAGTCTTGTAGTCTCTAAAAAGACAGAGACTTGAAAAAATCTAGTTATATCCTACTTAAAAGACAAATCATAAAACATAAGGATACAGATGGCATGCAAGTAGATGATAGAGAAAAGATATACCTGGCAATTATTAAGCATAAATAAAAATACTATATGTATATTTATATCACAAAAAATAGATATTAAGGCAGAAGGATCCACTAGATATAAAGGCTTAATGGTTCAATTTACCAGGAAAATAAGGCAGAACAATTCTAAACTTGCATGCACCTAATAATGTTGCTTCAAACTATAAAATGCGAAAATGGAGAGGATTATAAGGGAAAATAGATTAATCTAGTGTGATGATGGGACATTTTAACAAACTTCTTTCAATTAATAAGGCCAAAAACAACAAAAACCACCCAGTAAGGATATAGAAGCTTTTAAAAACCCAATGAAGAGCTTTTGCCTAGCAGATATGTACAGAATATAATACTCAATAAGTGGAGAATGTACATATATTCAAGCACACATGGCATAGTTTGAAAATCAACCACCTACTAAGTCCTAGGGCAAGTCTCAACAAATTTCAAAAGATACAAAATCATATGACACAAATTATATAACCGCAAATTAATTAAGTTAGCAATAAAGAAAATAAATAGTGAAACCCTTGAAATGTGGAAATTAAGAACCAGGCCTAAATAACTCATGGTTCAAAGAAAGAAATCATAATGGAAATTTTGAAATATTAAGAAATAAATGCTAAGACACTAGATATTAAAATTTTTGAGAAGCATCTAAAGAGGTACATAGAGGTAACTATATATCCTTAAGTGCTTATTTTAGAAAATAATAGAAACTAATCATCAAAATTAAGTATGTAAATTAAGAAATTAGAAAGAATAAAATTTTAAAAATCCAAAGAAAGCAGAAAGGAAGAAATAATAAAAATTAGACCTGAAATTAATAAAATAGAAAACAAACATACAGTAGAGAATATCAAAAGAGCTAAATCTTAATGACCCAAAAAGACACCAATACAGGGAGCAGATGTAGCTCAAGTGGTAGAGCACTTGCTCCCCACATATGAGGTATTGGGTTCAATTCCTTGTACCCCCTAAAAAAAAGAGTGACAGAGAACAATTCTTCCTTCATTTGGTCTTTACACTTAATATAACTCCAACAAAAATCTCAACAGTTTTAGTGTTCTTTTTTTTACATTTTGGTCGAACTTGAAAAGATGATCAAAAATTTGAAATAGAAGAATAAAAGGCCAAGAATAACCAAGATCCTCTGGGGGAAAAAATAAAATAGGGCTTTGTCCTACTGAATACCAGAACCAATAGTAAAGCTTTATTATTAAGGCAGGGTAGTAATGGCAAACAGGCAAATCTACAGGTATCATAATAAAGATCACAGAAACAAGACCAAATACCTATGGTGTTTTGATGATGACAGGTGGTATATCAAATCAGTGGGAAAAATTTGAGTTAGAAAATGTAGGCTATATGGGAAAAAATAAAATTGGACTTCTTTTCTCGCACCACATATAAAGCAAACAAAAACAGATTTTAAAAAACATGCAAACAAAAAAAAACCTCCACTGTAAGGACGTGAGTGAGAGAATTAAAAGTTTAAAAAATAGTTAAATAATTTTCTGACCTTGAGGTAAGAAAAGATTTATAAACAAGACATATAAAGTTAAACATAATATATGTTTCAAAATTGAGATGCATTAAAGTTAAGAATTTGTTTATTAAATCCCACCTTGAAGAAAATAAAATGACAAGTTGCATTCTGTGAGATATTTTCAAAGCTTTTGTGGTACATACCATTCAAAAATGACCACCACGAATGCCTTCCTTGCTTGTACATGCTTGCCACTCAAAAACTGGAGTCTATATCCCCTCCTCTTGAACCTGGGCTTGCCTCTGTGACTACCTTTGACCAACAGAGTGAAGTGGAAGCAACGATGCTAGTTCAAAGCTTACTTAGCTCTAAGGAGGGCTGCCAGTTTCCACTTGCCCTTTTGCATTACCATTACTAAGAAGACTGACTACCCTAACATGGAGAAGTATGAGGAAAAGTTCCTAAGCACCAGATACATGTGAAGCCTCATTCCTCTAGGATCCTCCACAGGCCAACACCAGCTGGGCCCACCAAGATCCTGCAGCCTCCCGGCCCCTTCCTGCCAAGGCTCCACAGATCAGATCCTTGTTGCCATTACACAAACTGCTGGAGCCACTCGGGTGACACAGACCCTCCTTACGCCCCTCAGTCAGGCAGTGGCTTCAGCTGAGTGGCAAAGGGACCGTCCACACATGCCTGAAAGCCCCAGATGAGGGCAAGACCCCAAAGCCTTCCTCAGCTTAACCACCACACCAACTGTGACTCGCAACAGGCATCTGAGCACCCCGCCAGGCAGACCCGGACTGAGGTGGAGAAGTGCCTGGTTCCTGGCACAAAGGATGCTGGTGTGAAGGGGAGATGTGGGTCAGAAGCTGGTGCAAAGGATGCCGGGGTGAGCGGAAGGTGCGGGCCAGATGCTGGTGCAATGAATGCTGGAGGAGGTGGTCAGGGAACAAGGACTGACACGTGGGTAAGGAGGTGGCCCTCTTCCTCCAAGATTCCCACCGGAGTGACTCCACATCCCCTTTCAGAGGTGAGGAAACACAGTGTGGCCCGGAAGTATGTGCTAAGACACACTTGCTGAGGTTAAAGACCTCTGTCTAACCCGTCTGCTATTTGCAAATGTACCCTGGTTGTGGACAAAAGGTAAAAGAAAAAGTTAACAGCAGAACCAGCAAAGTTCTGGGATCTTTAAAAGAGGTGAGCTATATTTTAAGATTTTCACACACTGTGGCTACAGTCATTAAAAAACTCCAATTATTAGTGAAGGATTGTATACGGGAATGCAATATGATGGGTCAAAAAAGTGAAAATTCTAAGAAAAATTAAATACATGTACATATATATGTATGGCCATATATATTATATGAAAAAGCCCCGTTTCTTTTTAAATGGCTTATGAGAAATTTTATGAGGAAATATCCTATAGTTCACTCAACTATTTATTCAGCGTTGATCATGTGCTGTGCTAGGTACACAAAGCAGATGGGTCCCATTCTTCATATTTGTTGGTGTGGCACAGAAGTAAAACAATGTAGGGATTTATTGGGGACTGCTATATCTAAAACTGTGTTTAAAAGAATAAACATCCCATTTTTTAATATTAATGTGCATAAATAATAAAATAAATAAAATTTGAGTATGGACTTCATTCTTTGGGAAGCTGTTTGGCAAGAGCATTTAGTTTTCTTGGGTTGGCAAAGAGATAATTACTTTAAAATGAAAATTGTTTTAGCAACAATGTTACCTTATGTGCCAATAACCATCCCTTTTCAACAAAAGTAGCCAAAAATTTGAATGGTAACTCAAACTACCAGTTAACAAGCTGTCTAAAACAAAATAACATAAAGCCATTATTGACAGCTGCCCTGAAGCCAGCTCCTATTCCAACCTTCCAAGTTTCATCAAGTAGCATCTCTTTCCAGCCAATTGTTTAAACCAAAAAACATGGCAATCATCCTTGACACTTCCCTCTCCTTTACCCACTGCCTTAATTCAATAAGTACCACGTCCTGTGGACTCCACCCACAAATCATATGTTTAGTCCATCATTTTGCTCCATTGCAAATGATTTTGCTACAGGCAAATCAATGATCTTCAAACAGTGAAATGAGCAGACGTTTGGGGATGTGAAGGTGCTACTGCTGGTTTTATGGGAATCCAATTCAAGATCCTGAATCTTCATATATATATATATATTTTTTTTCTTCCTAACATCATGAAGATTTGCCTTTCTAACCCCTCTTTCAAAATCTCCCTTCGCCCACTTTACAAGACCAAAACAAGTACTCACCCATCTTGAATCCTACTAAGGCACTTTGCCCAGGCCTGCAGGGATACCAAATAAGGAACGAATGGGAAAAAAAACTGAGCAGCAGCAAGACATCTCTTTTAATGATTAATTAAAACATAATCAGTCTTCCCAGTTTTTCTCAGTTTTTACATACTTCTATTAAGAGTGAAGGGTGGTACTAGAAGTGGCAGCTCTTAGGATGTCCTGAAATCAGATATATTGTACACTGTGGGCAGCAGGATTGATGAGGACTTTCTTTTAATGTGATCAACTCTTCCATACCCCGACTAGTGTCCAAGAAGTCATTGCTCTTAATGGAGAGTATTGAGAATGCAAAACATACAGAAAAAGAAAACAATCTTGTGAGCAAACAATAAACAAAAAATAACAAGAGTAGCTATACTGAAATCAGAAAAAATAGACTTTAAAGGCAAAAATTCTGTAAGATACAAAGAGAGACACTATATCTTAGAAAACTGGGCAATCTTTCAAAAATAAAGAACAAACACAAACATTTATGCACCTAACAAAGGTGCTTCAAAACACATGAAGCAAACACTGGAAAAATTAAGTGGAGAAATAGATGCCTCTACAATTCTACTGGGGAAATTTAATATACGATTATCACCATTAGACAGAACATCTCAACAGAGAATCAATAAAGAAACAAATACTTTGAATAATACATTAGAGGATCTGGATCTAAGAGACACATACAGAACACTACACCCAAGTACAGTGGTATATACATTCTTCTCGAGTGTGCATGGACTATACTCCAAGATAGACCCCATGCTAGGCCACAGAAAAATTCTCAATTAATTCAGAAAGTCTGAGATTATAGAAAGTAATTTCTCTGAACACAATGGAATGAAGCTGTAAATCAGTAAGGGCCAGAGAACCAGATTAGGCACAAAGATATGGAAGTTAAACAACACACTCTTAGACAAACAATGGGTCAAGGAGGAAATGTCAAAAGAACTCAGTAACCACCTTGAAACGAATGAAAATAACAACAAAACATATCAATACCTATGGGATGCAACAAAAACTATACTGAGATGGAAATTCATAGCCATAAATGCATATAACAAAAAAAAAAGAAGAAAAAGCTAAAATCGCAGACCTAACTGCACACCTGGAGGAATTGGAAAGACAACAACAAACTAACCTCAGAGGAAATAAAAAGAAGGAAATAACAAAGATTAGACCTGAACTAAATGAAATAGAAAATAAGAAAGCACTAGAAAAAGTAAACAAAAACAAAACCTGGTCCTTCAAGAAGATCAATAAAATTGAAAAACCATTAGCCAGACTGAAAAAGGAAAAAAGAAAGCAGATGCAAATACGCAAAATAAGAAATGAGGAAAGGCATATCACCACTGACCCCACAGAAATAAAGAGCATCATAAGGGGATACTTTGAAAAATTACATGCAAACAAAAGTATAATTTAGGGGAAATGGACAAATTCCGAGAAACTCAAAAGCAGCCTACATTGACAAAAGAAGAAATTGATGAACTCAACAGTCAATTTCAAGTAAAGAAATAAAATCAGTCATCAAAAACCTCCCAACTAAGAAGAGCCCAGGGCCAGATGGCTTCACAGGTGAATTCTACAAAACATTCCAGAAAGAACTAACACCAATCCTGCTTAAGCTCTTCCAAAAAATAGAAGTAGAAGGAACATGGCCTAACTCATTCTATGATACCAACATTACCCTAATGACAAAGCCAAACAACGAAGCTAAAAGAAAGAAAATTTACAGACCAATCTCTCTAATGAACCTAGATTAAATCCTCAAGAAAATACTTGCTAATCGCATTCAACAACATATCAAATGAGTTATACACCATTGCCAAGAGGGTTTCCTCCCGAGTATGCAAGGATGGTTCAACATATGAAAATCAATCAAAGTAATGCACCACATAAACAAATTGAAAGAAAAAAATCACATAATCAACAAAATACTGCACCCTTTCCTGATAAAAACAGCACAAAAGATAGGAATAGAAAGAACCTTTCTGAACATGATAAAGGGTATATATGAAAAGCCCACAGCTAACATCATCTTCAATGGGGAAATCCTAAAAGCTTTCCCTCAAAGATTGAGAGCAAGACAGGAATGCCCACTATCAATGTTTCTGTTTAACATTATCTTAGAAGTACTTGGTTGACCACTGAAGCAAGAAAAAGATACAAAAGCCATGCAAATTAGAAAGGAAGAAGTAAAATTTTCACTATTTGTAGACGACATGATCCTATCCATAGAAAGCCCTGAGAAATCTACAACAAAGCTTCTATAACTTACAAATGAGTTCAGTAAAGTCACAGTCTATAAGATCAATTCTCAAAAATCAGTAGCATTTCTGTACACCAATAATGAGCAATCTAAGAAAAAAATCAAGAAAAACATACCATTTACATTAGTAACTAAAAGAATCAAATATCTAGGAATAAATTTAACTAAAGATGTAAAGGAGTTATATACAAAAAACTACACGACACTGTTAAAGGAAACCAAAGAGGACTTAAATAAATGGAAGAATATTCCCTGTTCTTGGATAAGAAGACTAAACATCACTAAGATGTCTATCCTACCCAAATTAATCTACATATTTAATGCCATCCCAATAAAAATTAACACATTTTTAATGAATTGGAAAAACTAACTTCAAAATTTATTTGGAAGGGTAAGAGGCCCTGAATCACAAAGGACATATTGAAAAACAAAAATGAAGTTGGAGTATCACACTACATGACTTTAAAACATAATACAAAGCTACAGTGGTCAAAACTGCATGGTACTGGCACAAGAACAGGCGTACCGACCAATGGAACTGAATTGAAAGTTCTGATATAAATCCTCACATATACACTCTTCTGACATTTGACAATTCCACCAAGCCAACTCAGATGGGAGAAAATGGCCTCTTCAACAAGTGGTGCTTTGAGAACAGGATATCCAAATCCAAAAGACTGAGAGAAACACCATCTCACAACTTACACAAAAATCAACTCAAGAAGGACCGAAGATCTAAATATAAGAGCCAAGACCATAAATACTTTAGAAGATAAAGTAGGAAAGCATCTACAGGACTGGGTAAAAGGAAATGGTTTCATGAACTTCACACCCAAAGCACGAACAGCAAAAGAAAACATAGATAAATGGGATCTCATCAATATTAAAAATTTTTACAACTCAAAGGACTTTATCAAGAAAATAATAAGGAAGCCTACACAATGAGAGAAAATACTTGGCAACCATATATCTGATAGGAGCCTAATATGCTGCATATATAAAGAAATCCTAAACCTCAATAATAAAAAGACAAACAACCCATTTAAAAAATGGACAAGTGACCTGAAAAGGCACTTCTCCAGGGAAGAAACACAAGTGGCTGAAAAGCACAGGAAAAAATGCTTGACATCGCTAGCTATTAGGGAAATGCAAATCAAAACTACAATAAGATACCATCTTACACCCATTAGAATGGAGGCTATTGAAAAAACAGCAAACTGTACGTGTAGGAGAAGATGTGGAGGAATGGGATCCCTCATCCACTGTTGGTGGGATTCTGGAATTTGGTCCAGCCACTGTGGAGGACTATTTGGTGGTTCCTCAAAAAACTAACTATAGATCTTCCATATGATCCAGAGATTCCAATGCTGGTGTATACCCAGAAGAATTGAAAGCAAAGACACAAACAGATATTTGCACACCAATTTTCAAAGCGGCATTGTTCACTATTGCCAAAGTTGGAATCAACCAAGGTGCCCATCAACAGATGAATGGATAAACAAAATATGGTACATATATACAATGGAGTATTACTCAGCTGTAAGAAAGAATAAAGTGCTTACACATGGGATAACATAGATGAATCTTTATGACCTTTTGTTGAGTGAAGCAAGCCAGGCATTGAAGGATGAACAGTACACAATCTCATTGATATGAATTAAGGAAATTGAGCAGTCTCAGGGATTTATTGTCTGAAAGATAGGTTTACAAAAGAGAAAGAGAAGAGAAAATCGTGAGCCATCACCTATATGGACGTTAATTTATGGTAAAGTGATAGAGGGTAGTTGTGTATTGAAGGGATAGGACAGGTGGCTATTGACATTATTGGGTTCGGTGGTGCAGGGTTGACAGGTGGATAGATTGGGAAGGGTGGGTTAGAGTATCCAGGATACTGGGGGTACAGATGGGAGACAGACCAGGTGAACATTTGGGATTTGTGGGTATGAAGTTGAAAGTACAGAGGTCGGAATGCTCTTATGGCAATATGACAAGGAAGTGTCACTGGTTTAGGGTGTTGGTTGGGGGGACATTCAGGACAGGGCACACTGGGAGCAGGCTTCTAGGGAGTGTGTGAGTGTTCATCCTGTCATAATGTGTTGTATCAGTGGGTGGAGAATCACATAATGAGTGAGAAGTAGATGGACTCCCATCTTTGGGAGGACCAATTTGTTCAGAAATAGACAGCTGGGTGTCTCTCAAGAGCAAGGGTGGTTCCTAATAGGGGATGACAGAGCAGTGTGTCAAGACCTCTTGTTGCATGTAACTATGAATTTTGTCATCCAATGAGTCAAGCCAGGGTGTCGTCATGGGCCTTTGGTGGATGGGGAGGGAGAAACAGAATAGATCAAACAGGGGGTATTTAGTGGTCAGTGAAAATGTTTTTCATTACCTTACAGTGATGGACACAGGACATGGTAAATATCATCAAAATGTATAAAAGTTTACACTCTAAAATGTAAACCATATTATAAAGCATTGACAGTGTTTAGTAGCTATGTTTCGTTATCTGTATATCAGTTATAACAATGCTACCATCCACATACAAAAAGGTTTTAATATGGGGTGAGGAAAGGGAGAGGAGGTTGGGTATATGACAGTCTCTTGTATTCTGTGTGTGACTTTGCTGTGACCTAAAACTTCCCAAACTCCTCAGGATTGGGGGAAGAACTATGGACTAGAGTGGACTTAATGGTATTCTGTTGCAGAAATAATGTGATTCAAGCAATGGAAGAAATTACAACAGTGAGGTGGAGCCAGTGCTCACTGGATGCTTTTGGGCCAGGGAAGGGAAAAGCAATTGTTAAACAGGGGCTTTTTCAGACTTGGGAATTATCCTGAGTGACAGTACAATGAAATATATAGGCCATTTTACATCAGCATATAACATGCAGAACTGTGTGGGAGAGAGTGTGGTCTACAATTTGAACTATGGTCCATGCTTCATGGCAAAACCCCAGGATGTGTATATCCATTGCAGGTGATGTGCCACATTAATGAAAGATGTTTATGTAGGATGTTATGGGAGGTGTGGGAGGTGGGGAACATGGAAATCCCTGCAATTTTTGTGTAACATTTATGTAATTTAATCATCTTTGAAAATATATGTAAAGAAAAAAAATTTATATATATATATATACAATTGGAAGGAAAAAAGAAAAGAAAAGAAACCACAACATCATCCTCTAAAAATATATAAATATATAAATAAATAAATAAATAAATAAATAAATAAAACTTCTTTGAAAACAAAATGAAAAATAGTGAGACACTGGGGAGTGAGAGGTGGAAGGTGCCACGGTACAGACTGGATACCAGATAGTGCAGTGATAAAAGGCAAAATGTCAAAAAATATATTTTTTTTCAATTTTTCAATATCCCAAACTTTTAATTTTATTTTTAGTTTTCATGTATTTTATCTCTTACATTTAAACTTATCATTATTATTTCATTTTTCTAATAATTGTATTTGGCTACTGTATTGGCTTCATCTTTAAAGAAGCTTTGGATCACAGAAGGGTTACAACTGGGTTAGGAGAAGACCATTGGTGGGGGGTGTCAGGGATGGGGTGCATGGGAGGAAGTTCACTTGAACATAAATACAAGGTATATAAAATTGTTCAAATGTTCACAGGGTATGGTCACAGTGGGTGGAAAATCTCTCAATAAATGAGAGAATACTGAATTCCCATCCTGGAGAACTCTGCCACATTCTCCAAGGGAGCAACAGCAGTCTTATAAGTGCAGGAGCAGTGTCTGGCAAAGGAAGATGATTCACTGATGGGCCCTTGTTATTGATGAGCTTTATGAGTCTTTGCTATTGAAATCGAAACATACCAATTGTTATGGGGTGCCTAAGGGCTGCCTCCTGAGAGCCTTCTTGTTGCTCAAATTTGGCCTCTCTCTAAGCTAAACTCAGCATATGAATGTATTACCTTCCTCCCAGTGTGGGATATGCCTCCTGGAGATGAGCCTCCCTGGCACTGAGGGTTTACTACCAAACGCTAACTGGCAATACGACTGGAAAAAGAACTTGAATAAAAGGGGGGGGGGTGGGAAGTAAGGACAATGAGTTCATATGGCTAAGAGACTTCAAAGTGAGTTGGGAGGTCATCCCAGAGGTGAGGCTTATGCCCATCTCAGTAGGACCTCATAGGCTTCCAAAGTGGATATCAACCTAAACAGAGGGTTTCCTGAGGGCTGTGAAGAAACCCAGGTCCTATGTCAGGGTGGATAGATCCAGAGTTTGCTGCCTTATCAGTGGGCCCTACTTTGGAATCTGTGCTTCTGAGAGTGACAGAGTTGGACCCAAATATGTCTTCCCTGCACTTGGTTCATCTGTCCCTTCTATTCAAACCTCTACTTGGTGTTGGAGTTTGTAGGTGTACATCCAGAGACAGGAGTCTATGGGCTGTCCATGGGCCAGCTGGGCCTGGAATCTCAGTGGAGCTACAACTCCTACTCTACAACTCAATGGACTCACCCAGGACAACTGGCAGGGAGATGATGATGGACAGTGGCCATCCCAGGGAATGGAGAACCTCTACAGCTGCAGGCAGGATAATCTCATCCATCTTATCCATGGGATATAATCTCCCTCTCAATTGGAGGTGGAGTGGACATCACCATTCCAGACTCCTCAGGATTGGGGAAAGCGCTATGGCCTAGAGTGGACTTACTGGTATTCTGTTATAGCCATATTGTGATTCCAGCGATGGAAGAAGTTACATTAATGGGGAGCCAGTGGCCACTGGATGGATGTTCTGGGGGCAGGGAGGGTGAAAAGCAGTTGTAATACAGGGACTTCTTTGGGACTTAGGAATTATCTTGAGTTATATTGCAACAACAGATATAGGCTATTTTATATCATCATATAATATGCAGAACTGTTGGGGAGAGAGTGTGGTCTACAATGTGAACTATGGTCCATGCTTAATGGCAAAGCCCCAGGATGAGCATATCCATTGCAGGTGATGTGCCACAGTAATGAAGGATGTTTATGTGAGAGTTTGTGGAAAGTGTGGGAGCTGGGGCGTATGGGAATCCCTATAATTTTTGTGTAACATATATGAAATCTAACTATCTTTTTAAACAATTTTTTAAAAGTTTATTAAAAAATACTACAAAGCTAGAGTGGTCAAAACTGCATGGTTTTGGCACAAGGATAGACATACCGACCATTGGAACTGAATTGAGAGTTCTGATATAGAACCTCACATCATATATTAGACAAGGCCACCAAGGCCACCCAACTGGGAGAGAATCATGTCTTCAACAAATGGTGCTTGGAGAACTGGATAGCCATATCCTGAAGAATGATAGAGGAACACCATCTCACAACTTATACAAAAATCAACTCAAGATGGATCCAAGATCTAAATATAAGAACCAAGACCATAAGGACCTTGGATGATAATGTAGGGAAGCATCTTCAGGACCTTGTAATAGGAAATGGTTTCATGAATTTCACACCCAAAGCATGAGTAGTAAAAGATAGCGTACATAAATGGGATCTCCTCAAAATTAAAAACTTTTGCAACTAAAAGGACATTATCAAAAAAGAAAAAAGACAGCCTACTTAATTGGAGAAAATATTTGGCAACCATATATCTGATAGAAGCCAAATATCCAGCATATGTTAAGAAATCCTTCACCTCAAAAATAAAAAAACAAACACCCCATTTTAAAAATGGGCAAGTGACCTGAAAAGACACTTCTCTAAGGAAGAAATACAAATGGCTAAAAAGCACAGGAAAAGATGCTCAACATCACTAGCTATCAGGGAAATGTAAATCAAAACAATAATGAGATACCATCTTACACCCATTAGAATGGCAGCTATTAAAAAAACAGCACACTATAAGTGTTGGAGAGGATGTGGAGGAATGGGAACCATCATCCACGGCTGGTGGGAATGTAGAATGGTCCACCATTGTGGAGGACACTTTGGGGTTCCCAAAAAACTAACTATAGAACTTCCATATGATCCTGCAATTCCACTGCTGGGTGTATACCAAAAAGAATTGGAAACTAAGACCAGAACAGATAAATACACAATGTAGTACATACATACAATGGAATATTACTCAGCTGTAAGAATAAAGTGCTAACATGTGGTATAAAATGGATGAATCTTGAGGACCTTATGTTGAGTGAAGCAAGTCAGGCATTGAAAGATGAATAGTACATGACCTAATCGATATGAATTAAGGAAATTGAGCAGACTCAGCTATTGTCTGGAAGATAGGTTTACAAGAAATAGAAATAGAGGAGAAGGTTGTAAGCCACCACTCATACAGATGTAATCTATGGTAAGATGAAAGAGTGTAATTGTGTATTGAAGGGATAGGACAGGAGGGTAGTTATATTATTGGGTTAGGTGGTGCAGGCATGACAGGTGGGGAGATTGGGACGTGTTTGTTAGATGGTCCAGGGTACTGGGGGGAGAGTTGGGAGAAAGCCCAGGTGAACACTGGGGATTTGCGGGTATGTGGTTGAAAGTACAAGTACAAAGTTGGGAAAGCTCTTATGGCAATATGACAAAGAAGGGTTACTGATTTAAGGTGTTGGTTGGGGGGCATTCAGGACAGGGAGCCCCTGGAGCAGGCTTCTAGAGAGTGTGTAAGTGATCATTCTGTCAAAATGTGTTGTATCATTGGGTGGAGAACCACATAATGAGCAGAAAGGAGTTGATCTCCCATCCTGGGGAGGGCTGATATCTTCTCAAACAGAGGGCCAGGAGTCTCTCGAGAGCATGGGTGGTTCCTAATAGGGGACGACAAACCAGTGTGTCAAGATCTCAGTCTTGTTACATTTAACTATGAATCTTGTCATCCAATGAGTGAAGCAAGATGGTCACCATGGGCCCCAGGGGAAGGGGGAGGGAGGAATAGAATAGAGCAAATGGGGTATTTAGTGGTTATTGAATATGTTC
>JAQZBX010068680.1:0-15710 GCA_029593785.1 Cabassous unicinctus | reverse complement strand
CCCCCCCCCCCCCCCCCCCCGGTTTTGGGACTTTTGTTTCTAGTAGTAGGACATGATTCTTAACAGATCCATTAGGCTTCCCACTGCCCTGCTTTCTGCCCCCAGTCTTCAGGCTCTGGACAAATCCAGACCAAGGCAACCAGCAGCCTGTCAATGATTCCCAACCCAGACCTCTGGGACTGGGCTGAAGTTACCACAGGAAACTTGCCCATCCCCTCATCTGACTCTCTAAGCTAGAGTTAGCCCTGAGCCTGATCTAGGCTCCTCTGGCCTCCCAAGAACATTCAGGAAGAAGAAAGTGATGACCTCCTTCCCCAGATACCCACCTCCAAGTTCAAAGGCTCACTGACCTCTTGGCTTTCCTGAGCACTGTCTCTGGAGCCAGGCCAATATTGGTCAGAATCTTCACTCCTGCACTGATTTGCCATGTAAACTTGGGCAAGTTCTTTGAGCAAGCCTTAATATATTCCCATCCGAAAAGTGGGGCTAGGCCAACCAAGAGATGAATCTAGACGAGGAACTCAAGATAGGAAAAGGCCAAGGTAGTAGGACTAGTGGTGAGCACTGTTTCCAAATAAACACAAAACTAGCACCAAACATCCAAAGGAAGTGAGATGGCAGAATAAATGTAATCTTGGCATTATAAAAACAATAGCCCAATAGCAGAATGTTGGGCATTAGCCCAACAACAGAGTGTTGGCAAGGGTGGGTAGGGGGCATGGAAGAGAGTGTGAGGGACTTAATTTTCTCATCTTTCAAAATAGGGAAAAATAGACGCTAAGATTAGAAGATGTAATTTAAGAAAACAAGATGGCCCTCTTCACAGTCTGGGGGTGGGGGGTCTTTTGTAGGAAGAAACAAATATGTAAAGTTAGCAATTGCTTCTGTTTCACTTAAACTTCTTTTTCTTTTGTTTAATTCAAGTGTAAATAAGCTCCATATATTCTATTTTTTAAAGTAGCATATAGAGTTTGATCCCATTTTAATAAAATTCTTTCTTCTTTCTTTTTCCCTTCCTCCCTTCCTTCCCCTTTTTTCCCTTCTTCCTTTCCCTCCCTTTCTTCCATAGATATGCACAAAGAGATATCTGAAATGATGTTGCTTGATATTAATTCTGGGTATTTTGCGGGTACTAGGATTTGTAATGTTTACATTCCATCTTAGCAGTGTTTTGCTGTATTGCTTGAATTATTTAATGATAAGCGCTGAGCATTTCTGTAGAGATAAAATAATTCCCCCCCAAATTAGTAGTCTCTATTTTTGTAGGGTTCTTGTGAACATGGAATGAAGGAAGCACCCGGCATAGTATGGCAGGCAGAATTCTAAGATGGCCCCTGAGATTCCAGCCCCATGTGTAGCCCTGTGTAATCCCTTTCTCTTGAATGAGAGTGGGACCTGAAAAATGATAGGACAGTTGCTTCCTTGGTTAGGTCACCTTATATGACAAATGTGATGGGGCAGTCACTGCCGTGATGAAGTCATGTTAAGCAGGACTCTGTCATAGCAGACTCTAGTGAGACTCTTCTGCTGTTCTTGAAAAAGCAAATAACCATGTTTTTAATTGACTATGGCAGGGGGGAGGGATGTGGCAAGGCCTGGGGGCAGCCTATGGGATCTGAGATTCCCCAGCTAACAGCCAGCAAGAAAACAGGAACTTCAGTTCTGCAACTGCAAGGAATTGAATTCTGCTACCAACCAGAGAGCTTGGGAGAGGACCCTGCACCTCAGAGATCACAGCCCAGGCCGATACCTTGGTTTCAGCCTGGTGAGACCCTGAGCAGAGGACCCCTGACCCACGGAAACCGTGAGATAATAAACTGACTGTATGTTTTTTGTAAGCTCCTGAATTTGTGATGACTTGTTACACAGCAATAGAAAATTAATACACATAGAAACTGGGGAAGAATAAGAAATGTCAGCTTAGGTTAGCATTTATTAACACCTGCTAAAAGCCAGGCTACTTCTTTCTTTCATTCCTTCCTCATCTCAGCCATAACCTCACCAGGGATGAGAGGTTTTGACTTTATTCTGTGTGCACTAGGGAGCTACTGCAGCTCTGGAGGACTGGCTCTCAGAGCTCACCTGCTTTCTAAGATTGTTTCCTGCCCAGTTTCCAGCCTCCTCCCTCTCCTTATTACAGGATAATCTTTGGCCGTTCAGACCCCACCAGGCTCTTTCACGCTACGAAGCGTTTGTACATGCTGTTCCTTCTACCTGGAATACCTTTCCCTTCTCCCTTTGGCAAATATCTACTCATTCTTCAAGACCTCGTTCAATGTGAAGACTTTGCTGACACACAGCCAATCGAACCCTCTCTCTTGGGACGTAGACTCTGAGCAGTGACAGCCGGTTAGCAGACGTGGTTAGAGTGCATTCATTATAGCAGCAATGTCCAGGGGTGACTGTTCAGATGCTTGGGGGAAGAAACCAGCTCCCACTTTCCTGAACCTTTTCTTCAGGTTTTCCCTTATCCCATGATCTCCCCAGTATCCTTCCAACAAACTGCTTTCGTTTTTAAATAGCCAGGTCAGTTTCCTCAGCTTGCAACTCATACACCCAACTCTTGGCCTTTCCCCCCAGCCTTGGGTTAGAGGCTTTCAAAGGTCTGTAGAATCGATCTTAGTTATCTAGAGGGTTATTAAATGAGAAAGATCACTCCAAGTGTTGTTTGTAATTCATTATTAATTATACTAATGTTGCAGCTGGAAAGGACTTAGGACCCATCCTCCCGCTGCCCAGACTTTTGAAGGATGGGGCATGGGACAGACACCTGCCCAGCCTCCTTCTGAGATGTTTAGGGCTGGAGGGCAGTGTGAGCACGGATAGCTCCTGCTTACCGAGGGATTCTGGGCTTGGGGAGGCTCAAACCTCACAGCTAGGGAAAAGCAGGGGGCCAGGGTGTTTGCAAACAGGCGCTCCTTTCATCCTGCGTATGCTCCGTAGGCACCGCCAGTGCTCGCGCAGTCTCGCTCACTGGGGTCTCCTTTTCGTCCACACTGCCTGGCACACAGAGGACTCTCAAAACGCGCTCTCTGGCTCGCTAATCCTCACCCTAGCCCCGGAGCGAGCTGTATCATCAGCAGCTTCACTCTGCAGATGGAGAGTCTGAGACTCAGGTTGCGATGCGGTGGGGCCAGAACGCCCTGTCAATTCCGGGATACTGCGGAACCCAGGCTCATCCCTCGGCCCCCACGGCCTCCGCGATGACGTGAAACCAGGGAAGTCCCCGTGCGGGGACGGTCATTTCGTACCGAGCTCCCCGCGCGGAGCCGAACTCAGAGCAGGGTCGATGAGAGGGCCGGCAGGTGGACAAGTGGGCCTCACAGGGACCTGGAGCGGGGAGCGAGGCAGGCCCAAGGCAGCCGAGCTGTGTGGGACGCTAATTGAAACGGGACGAACCGGGCCGAGCCGGACCGAGCAAGTACCGGTCCGAAAGTGGCCAAGCAAGTTGGCAGAACCGGGCGGACTCCGGCGGACCTAGCCGGACTGAGCCGAGCGGGGCGGAGTGAGGCCCGGCGAGGGGGCGGAGCGAGTCGACCTGAGCCGAGCGGAGCCGAGCGGGGCCGAGCGGGGCCGAGCGGGACCGAGCGGGGCCGAGCGGGGCCGAGTGTGTGAACCAAGAGAGTCGGGCGGAGCCGAGCGGGGCCGAGTGGGACCGAGTGTGTGAACCGAGCGAGTCGGGCGGAGCCGAGCGGGGCCGAGTGGGACCGAGTGTGTGAACCGAGCGAGTCGGGCGGAGCCGAGCGGGGCCGAGCGTGTGGGAGGAGCGGAGGGAAACAGAGCGGGTCAAGCCTAGTGGCTGCTCAGGAAACGAGGCGCGGCAGCTCTGGAAATCCTGTCACACATTCCTGGAGGCGCCAGACCATTCCTACGCTCCGTAAGTGGCCAAAGCACCACAAAGGCCGCCCTGAGTGACCCGCCCATTTCCCGAGACCCCGCCTTTTCAGGCCCCACGGGAAAGCAGGGCGCCCACGACTAAGACGAGGACCTTTTCCTATAGGGGGGAGAGGGGAACACTCACTTTACCCATCTGTAAAATTGGGGGCATTGGAGGGACGCAGAAGACGCAGGTGTATGCAGCCTTTCTTGAGCCACCCCCCCCTCGTGGAATGGTGTGGACTTTTTATATTTTTGAATGGGCTTGGATGTTAGCCCTCCCAACGCGGTCCACTGATTCCAGTTAATCTGGGAGAGGTTCTGGGGAATGTCACTTTAGAGGCTTTGCTTTTGGGGAAGAGCAACGATTGTTGTCCCTACCATTTGTTCACAGAGTATTTTCCTGAAACCTCTTGTGAAAGAAAGATACTATAACACACAGTTAAGTCTGGCTGGAAATCCAAAGCCCAGATTACCTACATGAAACAGGCAGGGGATCTCCCTGGGACCCGGGCCAAAGAGTCATAAATGGGAGAGGAAGGGCCTTTGACGCTCGGGAGGAGCCATTTTACCGAGGAGCATCGGTGAGATGAGGAAAATGACCCCTGCCTCTCAGGATGGTGGGAAGCCAAGAGCTAAATTAGTAATCCTTAAAAAGGGACTTTGGACATGCATGGGGTGTGTGGGGGAGTCTATATTTTAACAATATTGTCATGTAGCCCTAAATGTTCCTCTTTTAATTAAAAAAAAAAAAAAATCCAACAGAACAAAACGATTATGTACCAGGCACTGTTCTAGGCACTGGGGATTTCAAACAAATCAGCCAATAATCTCTCCCTACATTCTGGTAGGAAGTGGCTATTCCAGTGGTCTGGCCCAAAAATTCAGGCATAGGCATGGACCGTCAGATCCCAAAGGCATCTTGTCCCTTGTCACTGTTCATGCCTGAATGCCTACTGTGTGAATTATTCTTAAATACATATATATCTGATCTTGTCGCCTTGCTGTTAAAATCCCTTCAGGACTTGGCTCCCACCTGCTTCTCCAGTTACATCTCCCCACTCTTCCCCACAATTTTCAGGATCACGAGACTTCTCCCAGAATGGGTCATCTCCCTCACACCTCTGCTGTATGTGTGTTTTCTTGTTTAGAAGTTCCTACCTCAAGATTAGACACGAGATGGCGCTAGAACTGTACTTAAGGCCCTCTCAAAAGGCCTTGAGACTGGCTTGATTATTGGAACTTTTAGAGAACCCCTTAGCACTTGTTTTCCAAGCATCCTACATATTTTTTGCACAACTCTCAATGAATTTTATCTATGTCATTTATTTTGCAACTATCAAAAAGGAAGGGGGGAGAATTATGAAACTTATCTACTACCCACACAGCCTGTTAAAGGCTCTTCATTCACTCATAGCCTCATCTTTGTTTCCAGGATATTTTAGGGAACTCAGCCAAGGTTGGAAATATTCCCTTCTCTTTACCAGGCTTTTTCATAAATCTATGAGCCGAGACATGGAATTAAATCAGAGGCTCTTTCCAAAAAGACCCTTTATTTTCTACCCAAGCTAATAAAATCAGATATTATCTGTACTGGTTGCTCAGTGAGATTTCTTTCATTTCCAATGTGTGAGATTGCAGGTTCCTCCCCATCTTAGGAGGGGCAACAAAATAAAATTTCATCCAACCTCAAAATAGTGACCAGAGGATGAAAGTACCTGGCTGACATCCTTTCTTAGATGAGTTTTCCTCAAAGGCAATCTATTAGCCGAAAATATTAGAACCTGAAAAAATCGTCATTCTTTGACCTCACCTTTTAAAATTTCTATTTGTGTCCATGTTGAGTGATATACATAATAAATCTCAGTTTTGTCCATCAAGCCCTTCTTTTTCTAGATGAAGTAAATATTGTCACGTGCCAAATGGCCAAGAGTCTTGTTGGGTTTTCCCAGGATCTTATGGACCAAAGAGAATCCCTGGAACTGGAAGGGTTCCCTTTAGGAATACCTCTTGCAGGGTTTTGTCTTTTTCTACCTCTGAGCCTCTGTTTTGTTTTTGTTTTTTTTTTAACCTGTAAAAGTGTGCCTATAATACCTGCCTCATGGAGTTAATGTGAGAATTTAGCAGGATCCTTCCTGTGAAAAGGCTTTGAAAACTTTGATGCCTGGGGATGGATGATCAGGGCTGCTGTTAGAACTCACAGCACCTTGTGGCAAGTTAGGAAAAGGCACCCCTTTCTCCAGATGGGCACAATCCTGTGCTGGGATGCGTGACTTGCTGAAGTTCAGCTGGACTGGATTTCAGCCCCACTTGCTCCCTTGGCCAGGCACCCTAGAGCACAAGCTGCATAATGGCTGTGACAGCCCTGAAGATCAAGTCCAAATTCATACAGAGGCACCTGCCCTGCCTGCATCACCTTTGCACACACCCTGTGTTTCTACCAAATCAAAGTCATCAAAGCCTTGATAGCAAGAGGTCACTTCACCCCTTTCTGTCCTTGTACATTTGGGCCCCCCTGTCTTGCATCCCCCTTCCCTTCTCTTAGGTGCTCATGATGAATTCCTATTCAACGTTTAAGACCCAGCTTGAGCAAGTCTTCTTTAAGTCTTCCTGATTTGGCCATTTCTCTCTTTATGCACCCTTCCCCATCTGAGCACACACCTCTATCCTAACTCTTTCTGTGCCATGATGCAATGATCTGTTCTGTTCTGCCTCTTCTGCTAGCTTTGGACAAAGATGAAGAAACTGAGACCCAGAGAGATCACCCTGTACCTAGGGTAAATGCATCTTCAGTGTGTGAGTTTGTTAATGCAGCACCATTTCTTGTAAAGAGTGTTCACTCTGGGAAGAAATCGGTAGACTAGAAAACTGCTCAAGATCAGAGAGCATGATTCATTCACCTCCTGGTGCCGGGTTCATACCTAGCCCAGGGCCTGATTGGTGCTAGTAAAAATCAGTTTTTAGATTTGGTTGACTGACTGTGTCTCATAGTTCCCTTCTTGCCCCAGTTTTGAACCAAGACCATGGAGAGGAGGGGAGCATGGAGGTAAGTGAGGGAAGGGCAGATGGTGGATAGACAGGCTGTTCCAGCAGCAAGAGGAGTGGAATGCAGAGATTGTCTTGTAAATTTAATTGGTATCTATACCTGAAAAATATGAATTTCTTATCCTTGTAAAAAATCAAAGCAGTGCAGATAAGGCTGAAGTTCACTTTGTCTGACCTATCCAATCCAAGCACCTTCACAGAGGTATCTCTTGTTCTTAGTGGATCAATCTCTACAGGTGAGTTATTATGTCTCTATTAGAATACATGTAGCTGCAGCATCAAAGCAAAAACAAAGACAGGGAAGAGGATGTGACTCAAGCCGTTGGGTGCCTGCCTACAACACGGGAGGTCATGGGTTCGGTTCCCGGTGCCTCCTAAAGAAGATGAGCAAGACAGCGAGATGACGCAATGGGCTGGCGTGGTGAGCTGACACAATGAAGAGGCACAGTGAGGAAACACAATGAGAGACAACAAGCAGGGAGCAGAGGTGGCTCAAGTGATTGGATATCTCCCTTCCACATGGGAGTTCCCAGGTTCAGTTCCTGGAGCCTCGGAAAAAAAAAAAAGATGACGAACAGAGAGCAGACAGCAAGTGCAAACAACAAGGTAGGGGATAAATAAATAAATCTTAAAAAAAAAAAAAAGACAAAAAAATCAAACCTCAGTGTCTCAACATAAAAAAGTTTATTTTTCACTCACAGTAATGATATGGTTGGGAGGTGCATCTGGGAAGCTCTTATAAAATGGTGTCTTGGGGTCTAGACTTCATCTTGTCTTCTTCCCCTGCTTCTAGCCTGTGAGAGGAAGATTGTGTGGGACATTTTAGGGGCCAGGCTGGAGATAGCACATGCTATTTCCTTCCATATTCTAACAGCCAGAACTCAGTCACATTGTCTTAAGGTAACTGCAAGGGAGGCTGGGAAATGTAGTCTACTTATGTGACAGGAAGAAGAAACAGGAGGATTAGTGAGCATCTAGCAGATATCTGCACAATACATGTATGTCAATAAATAAATATATTATATTACAGCATGGCCCGATGAGATAATTGCAAAAGAAAAGTGGTTGGATTTTGGATGTCCATTATTTTGGCTCTAGAGTAGGCAGGCCTTGCTAATGGATTGGACCTGAGGGTTGTGGCAGATTGAGTTATGTACCCCAGAAAAAAAACATGTTCTTCATCTTAATCCCATTCCTGTGCATGTGAACCAGTTGTAAATAGGACCTTTTGAGGATGTTGTTTTTAGTTAAGGTGTGGCCAATTGAATAAGGATGGGTCTTAATTGTATTACTGGAGGCTTTATAAAGAGAAAGCCTTGGGAAGGAACTAGAAGCCAGAAGTCAGCTGTAAGCTGGAAGAGAAAGACGAGAACATCACCATGTGATGGGAAAGCCAGGGAACCCAAAGACTGCCAGTCCACTAGCATGCTACTGAGCTCAGGAGGAAGCAAGCCTTCCAGCCACTGGAACAGTGAGCCAATAAGTTCCTGTTGTTAAGCCAACCCATTGTTTGCTATTTGTCGTGGAAGCCGGAAAACTGAGACAAGGGGCAAGGTACAAAATAAACCAAAGATGATTCCTGAGTTTTGGGCTTGCACAACATAGGGGGAATAGTGACACCATAATGAGAAGAGAGGAGAAGACACTCGGCAGGAACAGTATTATTTGGGGGAGGGATTCTATTCTTACACTGTAAAGTTTGAGAGACCTGTTAGACATACATGTAGAAAGATCTGCAGGACAAAGAAGAGGACAGGGAAGTAGATACACACCAGGGAGTCATGGGCATGTGGATAATATCTGACACCATGAGACTGAGGACAGTCAGTCAGAGGGAGGGTGTAGATTAATACACATGGAAAGCTTTACCCCGAGTTGTGGGGCACACCAACATTAGAGATGGCACAGATGAGAAGTTTCCAAGGGAGACAGAGAACAGACATCAAGTCGGGTCAGTGGAAAACCATGTGATGGCATGGATGTCAGAAAAGAGATGGTTTCAAGAAGAAAGGTGGGGCCTCCTTACACTGAAGCCCACTGAGAAATTGAGCAAGAGGAAGACCAAAAAATGACCATTAGATTTGGCACCGTGGAGGTTACTGACAACTTTGACACCAGTGCCCATCAGATGATTGGGAACAGATACCAGTTGGAAGAGTTGCTGAAGAATGAGAATTGGAGAAGTAGAGGCAACAACTCTAGTTAATGTTTTTATGATTAAGGAAAATGAGATGGAAGGATATACACCCCAGGATGTTAACATTGGTGATCCTGGGTATGTGCAATTGAAAGGGGTGGATGTCAATTACTAATTTATCCTTTGTGCTTATTTGTATTGTGCCATGTATCAAAATGAGCATGCATTTCTTCTGCACTGTAAAATAACTAATATCGGGAAATTTGAAAGGAAAATCCAGGAGTGCTTTATCACCAGCCCAGAAAGTCATTGGAATCTGATAGGTATATGTGTTGTGTGTGCATGTGCATGTGTGTGTGTGTGTGTGTACCATTTCTCTGTAGACCATAGAGAACTGGATTTTTCTAAGTCCTTGAAATCTAGAGAAGATTGCTTCTGAGAAAGGAAAAAAAAAGCAGCCCCTGACCTCCAAAACTGATCTGACATTCATAGCTAGACCCCAGTATTATTCAGACAAGATTTCTCTGAGACCATGATAAAATGAGGCAAACAAGGCCACTTTATAATTTTGTTTAAGCATAGACAAAAACAAGATCGCTGCGCCATCCATAAAATACCAAATATTACTCCCCTCCTACTCTTTCTTGGCTAAAATGAGTGACTGCTACTTCTTTACCCAATGATACAATTGCCATCACCTTCTGGCAACATCCAATGGAGCATGAACCCCTGCTTCCTTAGGCCCACTCCCAGTTCACCCAACCAAAGCCCAAATCTTTAACAGGTTCTGTCTAACATTCTCTGCTTAAGACCCTTTCCCCTTTCTCAGGTTGCCCAAGGTGTGCATCTTCACTCATTTCAACAAATAATAAACCCAACTTGTATAACTACAGGTATGTTCCTGGTAGTCTTTGGCTGAAGGACAGTGACACCTCCAAACCAGAACTCCATGGCCTACAGAAATCTCTTGTGGAATTCCTCCCTATACCAGCAGGCTCTGGCATTTGGGCAGCCCATCTCCTGGCTGTCCTGCACCAACCCAGACATAAATCTATACTAAGACAGACTGGATAAGATCAATTGGCCTATCTTCAAGTTTGCCGATCCTTTTTTCCTGGTGCTCAAATTAGGTGTAGAGCCTCTCTTGTGGATTTTTTCATTTCATTTATTGTACTTTAAATACTAGAATTTTCTATATGGTTCCTTTTTATATTTTCTATCTCTTTACAGATGTTTTCTATTTGGTGGGACATAATTCTCAAGATTTCCTTTAGTATATGGCTTCCTTTAGCCCTTTGAGCATAGTTGAAATAGTTGTTTTAAAGCCTATCAAGTGGGGGTGGATGTGGCTCAAATGGTTGGGTGTCCGTCTGCCATATGGAGGGACCTGGGTTCGATCCCCAGGACCTCCCGGTAAAAAAAAAAGAAGGTGCATGGGCTGCCAGGCTCTGTGTGCCGGTGAGCCGCCAGGCCCCGGGAGCCATGCAGCAAGATGATGACGTAAAAGGAGAGAGACAAGACGAGATGCTCCGAAAGCTCTGAAAACCAGGAGCCGAGGTGGCACAGATGGCTAGAACACCTCTCTCCTACATCGGAGGTCTTCAGGATCGAATCCTGGTGAAGACTGGAGGAGGAGGATGAGAAGAGATGAAGCAGACACAGAGAATTGCCCAGTGAATGGACACAAAACAGCAAAAATGGGGAAAGGGGGGTTTAAAATGGATCAAGTAAATAAATAAATCTTTAAAAAAATAAAAAATAAAGCCTATCAAGTATGTCCAATATTTGGGCTTTCTCTGGAATCATTTCTACTAATTTCCCACCATATTTGGGTCATAGTTTTCTTGCTTATTTACTTTCCTCCTAATTTTTTGTTGTTGAAAATGAACATTTAAAATATTAAATGCAGCAATTCTGAAAATCGGATTCTTCCTCCTCCCTGGGCTTTGTGTTGCTGCTTGTTGTATTCATTGGTGTTCGTTTAATGCCTTTTCTGAACTAATTTTGTAAAGTCTATATTCTTTGTCATGTATGGTCAAAGAAATCTCTGTTCAGTTGTTTTAGTGGTTAGCTTGTGTTTGACATCAATTTCCTTAAATGCCTGGAACCAAAAAACATCTCCCAGTCTTTGCACATGGACTGTGCATGTATGTATTTAGGGTATATCTTCACTCAGCCAGGCTGTTTACAACTCTTTCTTACCTCTTGCTATTCGCTTGTGCACAGTCTGAAGGTCAGCCAGAGTTGAGAGCTTAGTGTCTTCTCTGGTCTTTTCTGAGCCCACGCCCAATCCCCGGACATGCATGTGGTCTTCAAGAATCCCAGGAATATGCGGGAGCTTTTAAAGCCTTTATTTACCAAAGCATCTCATTCCGTAGCCATAGTGGTTCCTCCAAAGCTTTGTGGTTTGTCTGTTGTTTGTCCCAGTTGTAATTCCTTGCCCCAGGTGGCAGCAGCTAACAAATTAAAAAGTCTTCAGGTGTCTTCAACAAAGGCCCCTTGGGTACCTTCCAACACTGGGACTGATCCAGATTAAGCTTAATAAAGGCAAGTCCTTTGAGCCAGTCCTTCACGGAAGCAGCAGATAGGTCAAAACAAACAAGCACAATTCTTTGAAAATATGATCCATATTGCTTCTTCGGGTACTAGGAAACTGTACCAGGAATGTGTTGCTCAAATTATAATTCTGTTGTTTGCCTTCTTGTATTAAATGATAAGTTTTCTTTTTAAATCTGGATACAAATTCTTTGATATATGTGTTGAAAATATGCTATACATTTCTGTAGCTCATCTTTTTGTTTCCTTATTACTGTCTTTTCAGTAGTAGAAGTGTTGAATCATTATTATTATTACTACTGCTTATATATAATCTTCTTTTATGTTTCATTCTTTATGCATTCTATGTAAGAAACATTTGTTTGCTCCTGGTTCTCAAATATTTTCTTCTATGTTTTCTATTAGATGTCATATAATTTTAGGTTTTTATATTTAAGCCAGTTTTCCATTTTGAGTTAATTTTTGTGTATGGTATAAGGCAAGGGACAATGTTAATTTTTTCTGTACTTATTTCCAGTTGAACCACCACAATATGTGGAAAAGACTTTCTTCTCCATATTGAAATGCCTTGGGGTTTTGTCAAATATCATATAAAAATGTGGGTTTATTTCTGTTTGATTCATCTATTTGTCTTTCTTTTTGTTAATATCAACCTGGGTTGATTATGTAGTTTTAGAGCAAGTCTGAAGGTCAGGTAAGGTAAATTATTTAGCATTGTTCTTCTTTAAAAAAAACAAAACAAAAACACTTTGGTTACATCAGACCCTTTGCAGTTCCATAGAAATTTTATGATCAGTTTGTTGATTCTTCAAAAACCTTTTGGGACTTTGAATGGGACTGTATTGAGTTTATAAAGTCAATTTGAGAAAATTGTTATTTTCATTATATGGAACCTTTGGATCCATGAACATTGTATATCTTGCTCTCTATTTATTTAGATCTATAATTTCTCACAGGAATGGTGTATTAGTCAGCCAAAGGGGTGCTAATGCAAATACCAGAGATTGGTTGGTCTTTATAAAGGGTATTTATTTGGGGTAAAAGTCCACAGTTACCAGGCCATAAAGCATAAGTTTCTTCCCTCACCAAAATCTGTTACTACGTGTTGGGAGCAAGACAGCTGCCGACGTTTGCCAGGGTTCAGGTTTCTTGGGTCCCTCTTTTCCCGGGGCTGCGTTTCTCTCTGGGCTTAGCTCCTCTGTTTCCTCCACAAGGTCAGCTGTAGACTATCAGGCGAACGGTTCACTTCTCTTCTCCTGGGGCCTTCTCTCCAACATCAAAACTCCAACATCAAAACTGCTTCTCAAAAACTGCTCCTTCTGTCCTCTGCCTTGCCTTTTATATTCGATTCCCCCACCCACCAAGGGGTGGGGCTCAATGCCCTAATCATAACTTAATCATGCCCAGATTAACAGATCAGTTTACAAGCATGATCCAATTATATTTTTGGAATTCATAATTATATCAAATTGCCCAATGGCTACAAATGGTTTGTTATTTTCAGTATAGAAAAATGCTTCTATAAATGGAATTTTAAAAGACTGCCTCTTCTAAATTTACTGCTAGAATAGAAGAATACGATTGCTACAACCTTCTAACTTGCAGCCTTACCAAATTCATATATTAGTTCTAGTTGTTGTGAGGATTCCCTGGAATTTTCTACATAAACAATCATCATCTGTAAATAGGGACATAATTGCTTCTTCCTTTGCAATCTGTATGCCTTGTAATTATTTTTCTTGCTTTAGTGCAGTGTTTAGAATCTCCAGTACAAGGCTGAGTAAAAGTGGTGGAAGCAGGAATCCTTGCCATTTTTTCCTCTCTGGAGGAACAATCCATCATTTCAACATTAAATTTAATGTTGCTGTACATTTTTTTTGTACATCTATTATTTTCTTAACACTGCTATAGCAAATGACCATAAACTTAGCTGTTTAACAGCAACCAAAATTTATTATCATATACTTCAGAAGATCAGATATCCAAAATGGGTCTCACTAGACTAAAATCAAGGTGTTGGAAGAACTGCATTCCCTCTGGATGCTCTAGGGGAGTATCCATTTTCTTCCTTTTTCCAGCTCCTAGAGACCTCCTGCATTCATTGGCTCATGGCCCCAATCCTCCATCTCCAAATTAAGCCATATCAGGCCAACTCATTTTTATTTTGCCATCTTTCTGGTTTTCCCTCTTCTGCCTCCCCCTTGCACTTATAAGGACCCTTATAATTACATTGGGCCCACCCAGATAATACCATATAATCTTTCCATCTCATGGTCAGCTGATTTTCAACCTTAATTCCATCTAACACCTTTGGCATGTAACCTAACATATTCACAGATTCTGGGGATTAGGACCAGGACATCTTTAGGGGACTTCGTTCAGTCTACCACAAAGCCTTTTATTGGTTTGAGGAAGTCTCGTCTATTCCTTGTTTGCTGAGCAAGGGCACCACGAGCTTCGCCTACCATTTTTCAGGCTACCTCTTCTTGATTTGGAACTTGCCCAGTTACTGCAACCTTTAACTATTTTCTGGAATTTTGAGGAAGATGACTCTTGTCAGTATTTCCTAGTTGTTCAATGATTCTGTGTGGGGATGGCACCCTGGAGCATCTTTTGCCACCATCTTGGTCAGTTGGAAGTTTTAAATGCATTTTTTTAAGTGAAAGAAGCCAGGCCTAAAAGGCTACATATTGTATGATTCCATTCATGTGACATTCTTGAAGACACATAATTGTTGGGCAGAATACATACTAGTGTTGCCAGGGTTGTGGGAGGGGAGAGTGGCTGACTGCAAAGTCTATTCATAAGTGGAATTTTTAGGATGACAGAACTGTTGATTACAGTACTGGGGTGATAGATATATGACTTATGCCTTTGTCAAAACCCATAGAACTGTACATTACAAAGAGTGAATTTTAATGTATGTAAACTAATAAAAATAAAGGAACAGACCCAAGTAGCTTTGGAAAACAGTGTTTTGACCAGAAATCATAAGGCTCCAGATAAAATAAACTGTATATGAACATTATACTGAAGTTGATAATTTTGTTTTCATAGGAATAGAGAGTAATAATTATGAGAAGGCATGGTAAGTATGTGGTTGTTGAAGAAAAAATGTAAATAAATGGCAGATGATGGGGGCCAGGCTTCTCACTGTTGGAAAGGGAAATTATAAATAATTGTTCCAGTTTGCTAGGCTGCCAAAAGTAATATACCAGAAATGGGTTGGCTTTTGTAATGGGAATTTATTAGTTACAAGCTTACAATTCTGAGCCATGAAAGTGTCCAGCTGCCATACATCCTGGACTCTCCTCTGTCACATGGCAAGGCACATGGTGGCGTCTGCTGGTCTCTCCCCTCTCTTCCGGGTTTTGTAGCTTCCAGCTTCTTGCTTCCATGGATGTCTCTCCCTTTGTCTGAATTTCATTCTCTTATTAAAAAAAAAAAAACTCCAGTAAGAGGATTAAGACCCACCCTGAATGAGGTGGGTTGCATCTTAACTTAAGATCCTACTCACCAAAAAAGTCCTACTTACATTGAGTCCACACCCACAGGAAAGGATTAACTTTAAGAATACTTTTCTGGGAGTACACACAGCTTTAAAACATCACAAATGTTTCATTTGGAAGGTGAGTTGTCAACTCAGCTAAAGCTGAGTGTTGAAGGCATTACCCAATATACACACAGAGCCCCTCCGCAAGTACTGAGAAAGTTATTATTTCTAGGCATTTAAGGAAATCTGTAGTCAGTAATCAGCTAAAAACTAACCTAAGCAAGCAGAGACTACAGTGGCCCCACATGACCAAGAATAAACACATGACAGAATTAATTCAGAAAAGTCATTAAACAAACAACAAACACCAACAACAAATAACTCTTAAGGTAAGGGAGAGTTTAAATTCCAGAATTGCCACATTATATTATTTAAAGTTTTCAAGAAAATGTATGAGGCATGCCCAAAACAAGAAAGGATGGCTCATACTCAGGAATAAAAGAAAGCAATTAATGGAAAATTTTCCTGAGAAAGTCTAGACATTGTATTTCCTAGACAAAGAATTTAAATCTGCTCTTTTAAATGTTCAAGAACTAAAGGGAA
>JAQZBX010068679.1:0-15710 GCA_029593785.1 Cabassous unicinctus | reverse complement strand
CTGGTCTTCAGAGAAAGCATCGTCCCACCTAAATGAAACTCTGACACCCAGAGCATTCCATTTAGGATTAAAGCCATTTTATATATGCCTTTCATAGACATGGGAACACTAGGGGGACCCCTTGTTTGAGAATGAATGGGGCACTCAAAAGCACAGCCTGGGAGGGTGGGAAGACACTAGCAGCAGACTTCAGCCACTTGCTAGCTACTTCAGAGGGTCTCCAGTTCCCTCTAAGGGTGGCAAAAGATTTCCAAACAAAATTAATTTCAATTCACTATAACTGAAAATGTAACACAAGAGGTATCATACATGAAGACTAGATGTCACTATTTTTGTAAAAGGCTGGGAACCACTGCTTTCAACAGTCCAAGTCGGTGTCCCTAAGACGAGATGTTATGCCTGACAGAAAGCGTCAGAGCGACACTCAGTACTGATTGATTAGCTTTTCCTCTCTGCTTTCCTTGTCTTCCCATTCTGAGCTGAGGATCGGAGAAGACCAAAAGGCAAAAGGAGTTCTAGATATCTGTATGTTATGTAACAGTATGGCCTTGTTACATAATCAAGTGTTAATCATGTACTAAAAATACAGACGCCAAAAAAAATGGAACATTCATAAACAATCAGAAAAGTCTCTGTGTGCGTGTGTGTAGACAGACAGATAGAAAATGGCTGACCTAGCACTCTGTGGTAGATAATAAAAGTACTTAGCTGCCCTGTTCTGGGTTGAATTGTGTCTCCCAAAAAGCCATGTTCAAGCCCCAATCCCCACTGCCAGAGGCCAGGAGAGGCAGGGAACAGGGCCTTCCCTCCAGGTTTCACGGGAATCGTGGCCCTGCCGACAACTGCATTTCACACTGCTGGCCTCCAGAACTGGGAGACGATCCATTTCTTCTGCTGTAAGCCACCCGGTTCGCGGTACTTTAAGAAATGCCGTATAGGGCACATCACATGTTTTTTGAAAACTGTGGGTGAAGACAAAATAATTGCTACATAACAGAACACAAAAGGTAAAGAATTCTAAAGAACTCGGACACTTTAGAGGATGAACCTGAGCTGCAGCGCACGTTGTGTTGATCGTTTGCTTCCAATTTACCTGAAACACCGAGTCACTGGAAGCCATCACGCAGATGAAGGCAACATAAACTGAGGACTTTCCTCTAAGCCAGAGGTTCTTAACCAGGGGTCCATGAGCTTGAATTGAAATTCAAAAAAACATTGTTTTTGTGGGGACGTGTTGGTGCAGGTGTGATATACTTATTAAATAATACACAGCAGAGTGTGCCCTTAGTAAGGGGTCTGTGGTTTTCACCTGACTGGCAAAGGGATCCGTGGAACAAAACAGGTGAAGAAGCCCTGCTGAGCAGACTCTCGGGGACGGAGCAGCACTATCAGAACCTGCAAAGCCTAATCAGACCATGGCTTGCGGTCGACACCAACCCACAGAGGCTTGATGACGCACACCAAAGGATGAAGGCTTGTTCCCTTGAATTACCTTTCAGGTGTTTGGGGGAAAGAACTCATGCTTAGTGGCTTTATAGAGACTTCCTCCCAAGCTCCCATCAACTGCTTTCTCCTCTGGCTCCCACTTTGCTACCAGGAAACAAGCCTTTCCCACCTTTACCGCCCCTCCCCCAGTCTCCTGCACCAAGATTTGAAAGGAAGGACTCAAAGGAGGCATGCTTTTAGGCAAGCAGATAAGAGAATCGGAGGGCAAAGACACCATCCTTCAAATCAACCAGGACTCGGCACGCCAAAGAACGTCCTCACAGTTCTTATAGCCCCCTACCCATAAATAGAGGGGGACAGAAGAAAGAAAAAAATCATTAAACAATTCTGTGTACCCAAGGCCTCAACAAATCTTTTCCAAAGATAGAGATTTCTAGATCTCTTGAGGGTAAAGTCACTTCTTCCATTCCATTCTCTAAGCACTTCCTCTAAATCAGCGCTTCTCCAACTTGTATGCACATAGAAACCACGTGGGCATCTGGTTAATGGCAGATTCTGACTCAGCAGGTGTGGGGTGGGCCTGAGACTCTGCATCTCTAAGGAGCCCCCAGTTGAGGCCACTCTGGGTCAGAAGACCACACTTTGAGTAGAGGTTCTAAATTCTCTTAGAATAGACTCTGAAGCCTTGTGTAACTCAATCTACAGTAGCCTGGAGCTATTCCACTTCATTCCATACATGTTAAGCACAGTATTCCCTCTAATGCAGATTTAGCATTAAGAATTCCTTCTTTCACCAGTGCCACCATCTCAGGCTTGAGTCCCCAAGGCAGCATCACCTGGGGTTGCCCATGGAGCCATTCAGCTTTGATTTCCTGTGGGCCTAGAGAAGATGTGGATATTATCTGCCCAAAGAACCGAAAAGAGAAAAAGAAAAGAAAAAAGGAAAAGGAAAGGAAAGAAAAAAGAAACATGGCGAAAGAGTAACCATTCAAGTTCTAAAAATGTAATTCAATTGGGAAGTTAAAGCGAAAAAGCAAAACATGAAAAGGCCAAGGCAAAGGAAACTGGGACACCTTGACCTTGCCAATGGGGATAAGGAAGTTGGTGGAGGTGCCTACTATTGTAACCGGGTGGTAGGTGGAGGAATTTGCCTTTGGCAAAGATTTCCTGGTCAGCCTGTATCGAAACCTCTTTTCCCTCCTACAGAAGGAGACTTAAAAACTCAGCCACAAAAAAGACTCAAGAGCCATACGGAGTTCTTTATGTTTCACCTCACACCATCTGCTTTGGGATCTGAGTACGGAATGGCGACTGCATTGATTTGACAGCCGACAAAATCTCTAAGCAACTGGGAAGGTGATGGCACGGCTGGGTTAGGTCCCTTTACACCATGACCCATAAGGTCTGTGGGGCTGGCTCTGGACTCCCGCTTTGGGCAAGAACCTGCTTGTTCATGGACTTCTCACTTGCAAGATCACCAGCAACCTGATACCATTAGAGTTCCACAACCTCTCATCGTACCATTCCAGAAATCCAAAGAAAAAACTCTGAAAACTAAGGATTTCTCTACCTAATTCTTTGTGCAGGCAAACCTGTCCTGACCTGAATTCACTAGGGGCCAAACCCTGACCTGAATGGGAAAGAGGCTATTTACAGTCTCCAGGTCTCCGACTTGGGCTCTCCAGAAAGATTAATGCATAGGTTTTGTGGGAGCAACCCAGATCTTGCTGGTGGCACTGTGTGGTATACGATACATGCACCATATTACCTTTTGAAAACCTCCCAAATTCAGAATTCTGAAGCGAATCTGGCCCCAGAGGTTTCAGAAAAGGGCTGCAGCTTGGACTACCCATATTCCAGCATTTGGCTATAGGGTCAAATGCACACAAGTGTCATCCCAATGCGCTTACAAGGAACTGCTCAACAAGTGGAGAAAATGCTTTAGGAGCCACGGATAGAAGTTTTGGGTTTATCCATGCATGATCCCTCTATGTCCACATTTTCAGTGACTTGCATTACAGTTCTGCCTTGGCAAACTCATTGAGTCTTTGCTAACTGAGATGAGTATTAAAAATGCATAGCCTTTAGGAATGCTGGGAGGTGGATGTTCACATTGCCAGGCATCCTCCCCGTTGTGGCTTCCCCAATCGGCTAAGGCACCTTTCACCCAGATCCAGCACCTGGTGCTTCCGAGAGACCAGAGTTCCTGGTATGCCAAGAAACCGGAAGCTGGGCTTGATGAACCTACCTGGTAGGGATTGAGTACACAGCTATCTGATCCTAATTTCTTGGGCTTTGATTTTTCCTTCTCAAAGGCAACAACTGCTGTTAAAACAGAGCAATGCAAAGCCGCATGGCCAGGAAGGCATTTAGGACCATTCAAGGTACCCTTGGAGAAAAGACTTCTTAAGGGCCCTGGCTCCGTTCTTGGCCCTGTGGGTGGGCACTTGTGGACACCCCCCCCCCACCGCCTCAGTTCAGGCACGGGAAAGGTCATGGTTAACCCAAAGGCATATCTGACTGTAAGCTGCTCCCTTTGAGAAGAGTCAAGTGTAAGGAAAGAGGGAGGAAAGAGAAGAAAGAGGAGAAAGATGGGGTGGAATGGAGAGGGGAGAGAGAAAAAGATGATTAAAAAAGTTTTAAAGGGCCAATTCCACCCACACCCACGTGAAAAAATTAATGCATCAAGCAAAACACAGAATATCACCAAATGGAAAGAACCATTACAAAGAATAAAGAAAACAGTCAACTTGCTATTAGAATTCATCCCAAGGCTGTATTTACCTGGACTGCTCAAGGGGCTAGCCCTGTTCCCCAGGGTTGGCACAGGATGGTACTGGTGGTTCTTTGAGCCTGGGTACATCCAGTGGTACCTGCCAATTTCCATTTCAGCTCTGCTGTTCACTGCCAATTTCAGGTGGCAAAGAGTCAGTGTCTCTATCTCCATGAAAGATTCCATATCAGCATTTTAACTTAGTCTTTTACCACATAGTTAAAGGAAATTGGGGAGTTAAAAATGTGCTATTGAAATGCAACCTTTGGTACCAACTCACCAACTCAGCTTGATATAAATTGAGAGTGCTCGAGTCTCCCCTCCGATTTTGAATTTGTTACTTAAATCACTAAAATTGTCTTTTCTTTCCTTGTTTCCTCCATATTTCCCCTCCCCTCTGCCCCATTAGAATGTTCATTTTGGGCAGACACCATTCTTTGGTGAAAATCCAGGGTTTTACAATAATATTTTTCTTTCTTTCCTCAGATCAACTGAGCAATATAATTATTGCCAGCTGCACAAGCAAAGGTGCATTCAGACTCACTCTCCATAATGGCACCCAACTCCAGTGCTAAAAATCTGGCAAATAAACCTGTGGTCTGCTGAATCTCTTGGATGAAATGCCTGCACTCCCACGGACATCTGCGGTATTCTGTAGCCTCATCTTAAACTCAGTACTTCAGAGTCTAGAATGTTCTGGATTAAATCCTGTTCCAATTATCTCCCAACATATTATAGTGAAATGGCTGCTGGCCTTGGGCTCAAATCACTGCCTACTCATACACATGGTGACAATTGGGCTCCTGGGGACTCGAGTCCCTATCTGATAATGACTGTATTTCCCCCTTCCTAGGGGGTTGGGGAGGAAAATGCCTACCAATTTGTCTGGCACATAGTAGGCTTCTGGTAACTGTTAGTTGGAATTTAAATCCTGAAATCCCTAAGAGACCATAAAATCACTATGGCCGGTTTATGTCTGAGAATCCCATAAAACCCAATTAGGGGTATGTCCCTCTGGATGCCACAAATATTTAGGGATAAATAAGATGATTCTGTCTTTGGTGTGGGTAATTATTCCATCAGAAGATCAGGCATAATGCTCCATTTGGTGCCTCCATCACTGAGGACAAGAATTGAGCAAACAGCCACATCAGAAAGGAACCAAGCAAATGTGATGACCATGTGCACGTACAGCTTCACAAAGCCATTCTTTATGAAATCCCAACTCCATTCTCCACCATCTCCCAACACTCTCAAGAAATTTCACGTTGGGTAGTAGATACAATTTTTCTAGGTGGTATTTTAGAGAAAACCCTTTTGACTTCAAGGTAAGGTGAGAAAGTCTTAAAGGGGGGGAAGATGTTAAGATAAGACCAGAAGTACACAAGGAAATTTTTTTTGCTGCTGCTGCTGTGTCCGTGGTCGGTAATGAGGAGAGCTGTAATATACAGAGTGCTTACGATGTGCTAGTCATTGTGCTGAGCGCAGTGCGCTAGCGACCACATTTGGCAAAACAACCCCGTGGAACAGGTACTATTATTATTATTATTGCCTATACAAATGAGGAAACTGAGGGCAAGGAGAAAGTAAGTCACTTGCCTAAGATATCTGGCCAAGAAATTATCACCAGAAGTAACTAAGAGACAAAGACTAAGCTTCCTAGAAAGACCGAATTTGCTGGGCAAGGTCTTTGAAAGCTATATTTATCATCCTTCGTTTCTAGCTGTTATTTAAAATACTAAAGGCAAGCCATAACCACATTATAGAATATAGCAGAGGTCGGCAGTCTACAGCCACCTCTTCTTGTAAATAAAGTTTGACTGGGACTGAGCCATGCCTGTTGGTTTACACACGGACTATGGCTGTTTTCTTGGTCTGACCACAGATCTGAGGAGTTGTGAGAGAGAGTGTGTGGCTCCCAATGTCTAAAACAGTTACTCTCTAGCCCTTTACAGAAAAAGTGTACTGACCCCTGCTATAGAATATAGCATAGAAAGGCTTGGATATAAAAAGAAGTTAATGCAACTGATAAGATCAGCATATAAAATAGGAAACTATTTTATTTTCTCTTACTATACACTCTCTGAAGAAAACTGTCATTGGGCTGGCTAAGGATCAAAATTCTCCTCCCGGCCTTGTTGCCTACTCTTTAATCTGCTACCAGTCAGCAAAATTATGTATAAAACCAAGATCAAACTCCATCTAACGGTCCCTAATACGAGTTAGCACCCTTCTCCTCCTATAACGTGAGCTGAGAGAAGGGAGGAAGGGTGACGTTTCAATGGAGAATATTATCAAACAAATGAGTAAACGAAGAAACTAAGGACCAACAAAGCAAACACAGTTGTGAAGCTGGGAGTGTAGTCCCAATGTCTCGAAAGCCAGGGTGCGTCACCCTTTTCCTCCATCCCATGGACATCCCTGGTCCTGGCCAACCATCTCCCATGTGTGTACATTTGTTCCAAAGGGGAAAAGAAAAAAAGAGTGTCTTTGGAACCACCCCAACTCATCACCAGTCCCAGCAGGGCAGGGAGTCCATATCATGGGGACAATGGCTATTTCAACTGCTGGCAGACTAACAAGTTATTTTATTAAGATAATTATTATTTACCCTAAATTTATCTGGACATCCAAACAACAGATAAGCAGGATTTAAGATTATAATCTCAATTTCAAGGGAGGCAAATCTAAATGTCCAGACTTCTTTTTTCAAGGTTAATCGATGAAATAGCAAGGCTGAGTCTTGAAAAGCATGCTAATGGGAATGATAATGTACAAGGAGGAGATGTACCAAATGGCTTAAGATCTTTTCCACATTCCAATTTTCTAAAAATGAAATAAAATAAAAATAAAAATAATAAAATAAAATAAAAGCAAGCTGTATCATACCTACCACATATGTCCAGCACCATCTGGTGGGCCATACTTTTCTCTACAGCCTATTCCCCAGACACTCTTCAGATGTCCTCCTTGGCAGATTGTTACAGAGAAAAATTGCATCTAAAACTTTCTCTGCACCATATTCATATAGTCAAGTTAGAAAATGACAGTAAAAATTTCCAAGTCAAATCACTTGTGGACCATCAGGATTAGTGTAACATTTTAAATGTGTCCCTTTGGTTTTTCAGCACACAAGCCATGTATTCTAGAAAAGTGCTTTTCTTCCTCAACAAAAGAGGAGAGCCAAAAGTGCACTCGTGTTGCTAATTTTATTTAAAAAGCACAAGAAATTAATATCTATTTGATTTAAAAGATTAAAATGGATGTGTGAATTTTTTTAAAACAAGTCAACAATTGGAATTCATTTCTTACTTTGACTATATCCTGCAATTTATTTTAAATTACACATTGTTTCCGATTTTCTACATTTTTCTTCCTATGTGGTTAGGAACTTAATTTGATGCCTGGAACTCTGGAATTTATTTCAGCAATGACTCATGGGGATTCCACTAGCCTAAGTATAATTGTTTCCGTTGATTCCAATTTTCCATATATAATAAAAATAATTTTCATCATAGATACTTAGGTTGCTTCTCACATAATAGAGCACATAAAGTTGATCTTATGATTCACTTGTTTTTCAACTCCATGATTACGTACTCCTGGCAATTCCAGATGCATTTGTTTCCACAAATGAATTGACATCAAGTACTGCTCCACGGAAACAAATGGAAACCCAACTCTCCAGCTCTTTATGGCTGGGTCCCACAATCTACTTCCTTTGATTCTGTCCTATTCATTTCCCCCACTTATTCCATTTCAGTGAGTCTGCTTACTCAAGGCTCAGAATTTGATTTAATTTAATACTTTCAATTTAAAAATGGTCATTCGCAATTATTTAGCATTTCTTATATGAAAAAACCTGCCTGCTGTCCTTAAAAATCCCTGAATGTCTACTAAACACCCCTTGTGAATTTTGGTCATCCGGTAGCATCCTGTAATAAAAGCGATGAGACCGGTCCAAAACACTTTGAAGGATTTGGAATAATTTTTGTTTAAAATAAGAACAAAGGCATTCTGATTTAGCGTAAAGAAAACAGCTCTTTGTAGAAGTTCACGGATCACAATAGCTGGGATGGGTTGTCCTGCCCTAACTCCAAGGAAGGACATCAACTAGAAAAGCGGAGGCCGATTTAGAAAGCTACGTTGAATTTGCATTCTTAATAAACACTGTAATAACCATCCAAATCTATTTATTCACAAGCTCTTCCGTACTAGCCTTTGAGCAACAGCACCCCAAATTAAAAGACAGGCATGGCCCCTAGCGCCGACAAATCAAAAGAGAAAGGGAGAGAAGGAACGGAGGGGAAAAAAAAAAATAGGAGCATTAAAAATTCTGTGATGTGACAAAATGTATCTGATTAAATTTAGTAAATAAAATCCCTTGCTGGGAGCTTAAGAGAAAAAGCAGCAAAACAAAACACAACGCAACAGACCCCCAGCTGAAGAATTATACAGCGCCTTCCGTAAGTAATTATGTCAAAATCTTAGATGTTAAGTTCAATGTAATAAACACTTATTTGATAAGCTTAAAATTAAATCAAAAGGAATACTGGAACGGCAGGCATGCGCAAACATGTGCGGCTATAGTTTTGTGTGTGTGTATGTGCCTTTAATGACAAGAGCAACTACAAAGGAGCTACTTGGGTGAGTTTTGACTGTGCAGCTGGCACACGAGCTTGTTCATCTACATGCAGATGAACACTGTTGCTGGGTCACAAAGCAATCACAAGCCCTGTTGCTGCAGAAGAGTGAAAATAAGTTACCTGGCCCAAATTCTTATTCAGGCATCTAGTGCACATGTGATGATATCTTTTAGTAACCGGGTATTTTTGAGTTATTTAAAAAAGAGCTAGTGTTTATCCACTTGGGTAATCTTTAAAGTTGCTTGGGGAATTAGCTTTTGCCTCTAATTCTGTCTCTGAAACCACAGCTAACAAGTTTTCCTACACAGGTTTGTCAGGGATGTAGTGGCAGCCGGCAGATTTGTTATCAAATAATATTTAATTACCATGAAATAATAACAGGCCATAAAAGTAAATTATGATGGGTTACACATTGGGTAGCAAGGACTTTCAGTAGGTTTTATGGTCCTCGCTTGCTTTTGGAGAGAAAAACTAAAGGTATGTTTTTGTGGAGAGCCAAATAGTCTTACCTGCCCTTGGCAAACACCATATTAATACAAATTAAAATTATGTACTAAACACAATCATCTATTTTAGGAAAAAATTGCTATAACCCATGGGAGACTTCCTCAAAACAATGCCGTTACATTGTTTTACCCCCCAAGCATGCAATCAGCCTAGTCTCTAATTATCATGGAAATGAATCTTTAAACTTTTATCTCAGTCCCACAATTTGGTGAACATCCTCAAGGGCTGCTGTTCTCACCACTTGGGCACTTATGAAAAAAAAACACACACACAAAAAAACACACACATATAAGAAAGGCCAGAGTTGTTTTTGGAGGGTGAGTGGGAAGGTAGGTTTGATGTCGGAATTGAGCTCAACTTCCAATTTAAAAACGAAATTGCTTCTGTTTAGGATAAAATGTTATGAAAGGATTGTGTTCAGAAGAAATGCCAGATAAAAACAGGGAGTCCCTACACCAGCATGCTGCTAAGTGGAACTACATGAAAGTGCTGTATTCATGCTTAAAAATGGTTGTCGATCAGCAAGCTCACATGTTTCAACCTACATATTCCTAAGTAAACTAGAGCTGTGTCTCCATCCTGGAGAATTACTATTATTCAGTGACTGTCAGTGGCCCCAGGACCGTGAGAAATAACCTTTAGCACCACGGCTCTTCCTATTAGAGCCCTCACAGTTACAGGGTATGGTCTGTGTGTTTTTGCCCGTCTATCCCTTTGGGTGGGGGAGAGAGAGTACAATGCAGTGAGATGCCATTCAACTAGCAGGGGCTGAGCTGATTCTACAGGGTCTGGAACTTGAAATCAGTCCATCACCTAGGAAAAGAAAGATTAATTTTAGCTTCTCTTCTCCGCCATTTGCTTGCCGCAAAACATGTTCTAGGATTCCTTTTAAGGAACAGTACCTTTATCAATATTCCTTCCCCAAATCTCCAAGTTGTAAGTAGTAGAGACGCTCCCCCCACCCGCCCTTTTCTATCAGCACTGGCCGACAGAGCTGACATCCCTTCTCTCAAGTTCCACCTGTAAAGAGTACGTGCCACAGTAATCAGGGATTGATACACTGAAATAGCAATCATATTAGAATAAGAAAATAAGTGAATATCCAAATCACTCCAGCATCAGCGGTACCAAAGCACATTTAATCCGCGTGCCCCTCCAGTAGGAACCTCTTCAGCATTAGCAGAAAACAGCACATTCCAAGTCCCTGGAATATGTCTCAGGCTTCTAAGCCATAGTAACAGGCAGAACATAAGACCTAAGATATGCCTAATTAAATTATCAAAAACAACAAAAAGACAGTTGGCCCAATCCACCTGGCCAAGGTGACAAACTACAGAGATCCTCCTACAAAATAGCGTGGCCAGCATAGCAAGATTTGGAACAGGAATGGATTAGAGAGAGGCTGCTCTAGTAATTTAACATCAGCCTCCATGGAAAACACAACCCTGAAAGCAAGACCCTCCACAGGGATGGTTTCAGAGCCATTTCCAAAGCACCCCCAGTGAAAAGCTTTAAACAGGCTATTGTCAGCGCGCTGGGTACCTTTTCTCTCTTGGCTTTGTTCTGTATTTTCCTCCGCTGCAGTTTCCATGGCTGGCTTCATACCATCCACCAAAAATGCTTTTCCCCACTCCCCCCGACACACACACTTCCCCCCTCCTCTTCCTTTCCTTTCGGGCTCCCCTCCGTCTCTTATTTACACCCCTGTGACTGAGAGGGTCTGTTCTTCCCGACAGTAGATTACAGTCCCTCCAAGATGCGAAAGTCTTGTCAGCGTCAATTCCGCTCTGCCCACCGGTCCACAGAGACAGCTGCCAAGGCGCAGGATCACCACGGATCCCAGTTATAAAACAGCTATTCTGTCCCCGATTGTGCCTCGGGTCTCAATGCGGCTCCGAGGGGGGCAGACCCCACTCCCCCGCCAGGCTCTGCCTCCTCCCCCTCTTTCTCCCACACGCTCTAGCTCTGCTCTTGCTCCGGCCGGCTGACTGCACCCAGTGAATGCTAATGAAGTCTCCCAGGAAAGAAGAGATTCGTGACATCAGAGGAGGGAATGTGGAGGAGAAAGAAAAGAGCCCCCTCCCACCACGTGACTCCACTGGTCAGCCACAATCTGTGTCGTCTCTCGGGAGAATGCGAGTCCTCCAATGAGCACAACTCTTTCTTTCTCGTGGGACCCTTTCATGGCGCATCGCTGTCTGATTTATTTCATTTGCCCCCTAACCTGGCAAAATATATTCAAAGGACTTGCCCATGGTCTCCATTATATTGGTTTTCTTTAATATTTGTCTATCTCACAATCAATCTCAATCTCTCTCTCTCAGATGGATAGACAGCTCAATCGATCTTAAATATATTTATATACACATATTTAATATATATAAAAGAGGGGAGAAAATATATAAGAAGGAAGAAAAAACCCAAACACGGGCTTAACAACAGCAGTGTAGCAATTTCTTAATAGAATCCATTCCCTTATTGATGGCTTACAGATTTATAATAGTACGAGGAACTTTAGTTCAAGCGCACTTTAGAAAAAGGTACCCCTCCTTCGTGAAAAATAAGTAAAATGTGCTACAGGTACATCTAGATGACGTTTTAGAGGCTTCCTGGAGTGAAAATCAAAAGACAGGATTTTTCTTGTTGGGTGCAGGTTATTTTTTCAGATGGAGTTTTAGTCATTAGAACCCTCATTCAAAGTCAACAGGGTGTTTTCAAGGGTATTCCAAGTGCTCAGCGTGAAAGCTCTCCGACCAATAATGATCCTGGATGGCTGGTTTCACACGCTGCCTCCATAAGATGGGACGAAGGTTCACAACCCATCCAAGCACATAAGCCTGCATCCTGCCTCTAAGCCATACGTTTCTATTTCTGCACCATTTTTTTTAGCATTTGGCAGACCCACTTCCCTTCGTTGTCCCTATACACACACACACACACACACACAAATAAAAAACATTTGTAGAAACTCTGGTCAAATGCAGTAACGATCACAGAAAACCACAGGGTGAAGGATGCATGGGCTGTGAATGGAATCCGTGCCTTGCTTGCGCCTAACACCCATCTTGGAAGCAAATATAAAGACAAGTTGGGGATCACCCTCTCCTAAAAAATTCTCCCAAGTTTTGAGTGTTTGTTACTCAACACTTTTTTTTAAAAAGTGAATAAGATCCTGAATCAAAGTCCTCTAAGCACCTGATCTTTCAACACATTAGTTTCAGATAATCCCCAAAGCTTTCTACATTTAATACCTGTGGCCCTGCTAAACAGAAGAGATTTTGAAAACCAGTTCAGCCCGTTTCAATATTTCCTTTCAATTTTCCATCTGGCCTTTCACTTTAACTGTGGTCCCAGGAGACCAGGCCCACAATGAACTGTTCCCTTAAATCATAAGTCACCTCAATATTACTGTCTCACAACCAGGGGACTAAGAACCACGATGAGCCGAAAACTGCCGACTGTCAAAAAGAGCTTAGTTTTGGGGTAACTACCGATATGGAAAGGCCAACAATAGCTCCTAACAGAATGGTCTTAAACATTTTTGCAAAGACTACTTAGGTCCGTTCAGGCAGAAAGATGGCAATTGTTTTGTGACAGGTTTGTTCCCCCTCAACAGTTCAAAGGAGAATTAAAACCAAAACAAAATCCAATTCAGCACAAAAGGGGACAATTGTGATTAGTTGTGCTATTGGGTTTTTTTTTTTTTAAAGGGACTAGCAAAGTCATTCAATTACAGAACCGGCAGAACAGAATAATTTAATTTTTTGGCTATTACTTATTAACATTATTTTGAAATGGCAATTAAAGTGAAGAGGCAGAATATGGAAGACATTATGAATTTAAGGACAAGTCTAGTTCTGTATTAAAGTCATCAAAATAAAAGCCATTGGACAAGATGGTCACAAATCCTCCAGTTGAGACCTTTATCTACTTTCAGCCTGAAAATCTACATGTAAGTGAACATATTCATTACTTTCACCTTATGCACATCACCATTTTCTTTTCATTAGGCAGATAAAAGCATGACAATTCTAGAAGTTACCATAATCGATGCTCGAGAACCCATTCAAATTGGAAAAAATAGAAAATTTTTCAACAGCAAGAAAGAAAACAAGAGCACATCTTTATAATATTTCTGAGGTCTGCATTCACTTGGGGGCAGAAAAATTGAGATATACAGAATGAGTAGAATTGGAAATATCTTCCAGAGCAGAAAATAATTCTTGGAGCCCCCTGCCTTAAGGCAGTCTGGTTGAAGATAAGAACACTTTAAAAAAAAAAAAAAGATTTATTTATTTATTCCCCCCCTCCCTCGTCTGCTCTCTGTGTACATTTGCTGTGTGTTCCTGTGTGTCTGCTTGTCTTCTCTTTAGGCGGCACTGGGAACCGATCCTGGGACCTTTTGGAGTGAGAGAGAGGCGCTCAATCTCTTGTGCCACCTCAGCTCCCTGGTCTGCTGCATCTCTTATTATCCCTCCTCTGTGTCTCTTTTTGTTGCATCATCTTGCTGCGCCAGTTCTCTGCATGGGCCAGCACTCCTGCGCGGGCGAGCACTTTGCATGGGCCAGCTCTCCGCACAGGCCAGCTTCCACACAGGCCAGCCTGCCACGTGGGCCAACTTGTGTTCACCAGGAGGCCCTGGGAATCGAATCCTGGACCTCCTATATGTAGACGAGAGCCCAATCGCTTGAGCCACATCCACCTCCCAAGAATACTTCTGAAAAGCCAAAAAGTGAATAATAAATATTGACACAAAATGGATGTTTTAGGTAGACCCATGTAAAATTGCTGATATTGACCAAGAAGAACAGCCATGCACAGGGTTCAACTTATCTATTTGCAAGTCTGTAGAAATCAGCTCAGCTCAGCAAACATACAGAATAACCTTCTACATGCTAACACCTATGAGAAGCACAGATGCACAAGAGATGGAACTGTCAAAGGGAGCACGCAGGCTAGTGGGACACAGAAAACCCCACCCAAGGTGATCCTAGCTGCTCTGCGCACTAAGGGATCACGGAGAGAGAAGATGAGGAGAGGGGAAGGGGAATTTGGGGAAAGCTTTGCAGAGTTGAGTTGGCTATGGCAGGATGGTTAGAACCCTGCTGGGAAGGGAAAGGAAAGGAAGTATATCCCAGGAAAAAACTGAAAAGCATAGGAAAGGAAAAAAGGGGTGTTGTCAAAGTTTTGGGGGCTGGCTTTTCTGGTAGAGATGGTCCAGAGTACAGGTGGTGGGGATGGTGGGTGGGAGGGGGCTGATCAAGTAGGTTGGGGACCAGGTAGATTGAACTTCAAAATGTTCAGCCTGGAGGCAGTGGGTGGAGATGGAAGGCTTTAAAGCAGATCTGATTTGTGCTTTGCAAAGGTTGTTCTGTTGGTATTATGTAAGACAGAGCAGGGCGGGACGAGACTCCAGCACGGAAAACAAGTTAGGAGTCTCCTGAAATAGTACACGTGAGGGATGGCGAGGATTCCACTTATATGAACTAGCTAGACTAGGCAAACCTGTATGGTGAGTACAGGTTACCAGGGGCAGGGGGAATGGGAAGTTAATGCCTAATGGGTACAGGGATTCTTCTTAGGATGATGGGAAAGTTCCGTAATGGAAGGTGGTGACGGTAGCACAACACTGTGAATGTGATTAATCCCACTGAATGGTATCCTTGGGAGTGGCTGAGATGGGAAAGTTCATGCCATATATACGCTTCCGCAATTAAAAAACAAAAGCACCTAAAAAGACAATAACAAGTACAATACATAATGCTAGGCAGGATCTAATAATGGAGGAGAAGAGGCTCAAAAGGACATTAGTGGGACATATAAGAAATTAGAATATAAACTGTAAGCTTTATATCAATACTAAAGTTCTTGAACTTGGAACTGTATATAAGGAGGTTCCATAAGTGAATATTCTTGTTCTTAGGAAATATTCTTGGAAGCATGAAGTGTTCAAGGAACATGATATATACAACCTACTCCTAAATGTTCAGAAAATAGACAAAAGACAGACAGATAGATTGGTGTGTAGATGGACAGGAAGAATGATATGGCAAATGTTACAATCGGGGGATCTGGGAATCCAGGGCCAGGGGTATGCTGGAGTTCTCTGTATGGGTTTTGTATTATTTTTGCAATGATTCTATAGGTTTGAAATCATTTCAAAATGGAAAGTTTGAAGAAAAAAATACTATGGGAGCATAGAGAAGAGTGGAGTAGATTAATTGGGGAAGTTGAAAAGGCTTAATCAAGGTGATATTTTAGTTGGGCCTCGCTAATAAAAATTATAACAGCAATGAATAAAAACGAGACAGTGAGGGCTTGAATTATGGCATGGTGAG
>JAQZBX010068678.1:0-15714 GCA_029593785.1 Cabassous unicinctus | reverse complement strand
CTGATTAAAAACTCACGGTTCTGGTTCTGTCGTCGCGATTTCTCTCTTTTGTCCCTCTCTCCTCTCGGTGGTATGCAGTCTTTCCCTGCTGTCCTAAACCCTAAAAGATCTATTTTGGGTCTGTTTCAGCCAGTTCTCTAGCTATTTTTCTGGAGAAGAGATTCCTGTGTGTTACTACTCAGCCATCTTCCCGGAAGTCCATCTTATTTTTTAATACGTGATAACCACTCAGTAAATCCATATGGGATTTTAGTACATAGAAACAGCTCCCTGGAGAAAGAAATAGTCACTTGGAAATCAAAACTATAGAGGCATTTACTTAGTAAATGACAGCAGCACTTCCTTACTATGGCTTCAACGCATTGAGCCCTGGGCAACCATTAACCCATTAGCTCCATGGGCTCTAGCTCCAAGAGGCAGGTGGGATTGCAGCTGATATCTCTTCCTTTAGGGAGAAAGATGAACTGGGACATAAATGGGGTGAAGGTCACTATTAAGATCGTGGGGTGGGTCCTCAGGTTTGGAGTTGTGCATTTAGAGCCATGCATCTGAATTCTTCAGGTAAAGATGGGGGAGGGAAAGGAACAGCACAGAAAAAGAGGCCATGACAAGACCCCATAGGGTGGAGATAGAAAAGGAGCCACACCAGCCAGGGTTTCTCCACCACAATATCTTTAAAAAATATTGAAGATTGTAAGCATGACCATGTTAGGTTGAGATTTTAAACCAGGAGACATCATATAATTAAATTAGTAATCTCCAAAAAAAAAACAGTGTTCAGGACGTATCTTTCAGTTTATTAACTAGGAGACATTAAGACATGAACCTTCCTAAGTCCATCGTCCTCTTTTAAAACAGGAAGAGCAGTACCTACCTAAGGGGGTCCTTATAAATAAAAGACACAACGTATGAAAACCACATAACACATCAGTACTTATTTAAGCAGCCATTCTGTTCTGTTCTAAGTGTGAATTTGCATTTTGCGTCTTCCTAACTTAAGTCTGAATTTTTTATTAGCATCACCTAGCCCAGAAGAGTTCATTTCAACCAAAACTGTCTCCTGTCCACATTTCTTTTCATTTGTCCTGCCAAAATGAAGTTGTTTATAAAGCTGCGATGCTCAGAGCACTTTCTGGTTGCTTTGGGGCCTCCTCTTGTGGCACATCCCAGGAATTACATGTGAATCTGGCCCCACATAAGGCAAATTTCACTGAACTAAGATTGTGTGTGTAACTGTGCTCATCTTTAATTTCCCTTTCATTCTCCATGGGTCTATCTGGGGTTATTCCTTAATAACAAGTTTATTTTTTCTAATTTTTTAAGTAAAAATTGAATTAAGGCGAGTGGATAGCATTTTACACTAAAAATCAGTGGCAGATTTCTTGCTGCTAAATTCTGTTGATGACAGGCTCTTTATTTTCACAAATGCGTACAAGTTCATGAACATTTGTATTTATTATAGCATATATGTAGGAATTTTTCAGTTCATAGAGCACATTGTCTTTCCTACTTTTTACTGGATCCTCACAAAAGCCCTGTAACAAGCTGGCCACATAATGGATGGTAGTGATGTAGCACAACTTTATGAACACAATTAACAGCACTGATATATATACATATATATCTGCATGTGATAAAAGGTGAAATGTTAGATTGTATATATGGAGACAGAATAAAAGTTTTTTTAAAAATCCGTGGAACTACACTACACAGTGAACCCTAAATTAAACCATAGACTATACTTAATAGTACAATTATAAAAATGTGCAATCAGTTATAACAAATGTTAATAATAGAGTGGTATTTTAGGCATGATTATTCTGTAAACCCCCAACTTCTCTAATGAAGAAAAAAAAGATCAAGTGAAAAAAAAAAAAAATAAGAAGCTGATCGGATGTTATCACCACTTTTTACAAAGGCTTAGAGGGGTTAAATAATCTGCCCCAAACTACACAATAAGTAACTAATCCAGAACAGAACTACGGCATTTTGTCTGGCCATCAAAACTGTTTTGTTTGTTAAGTTTTATGTTAGAGACACTTTCACAGGATTCCTGAGCCTCACCCACTGCTGACCCCAATTCCCAGGGATAGACCTATTATTCTGTTGCATCAAGATGTTCACCAGCCTCAGAACATGCAGCTTCCCTAGAAAATACTGGAATGTGTACAGTTGTAGTTCTCTATTTTCTCTCCCAAGGTCATCACTGCTATAATTCTGCAATTCATTCCAGAATTCCAAATTCTGCCATTTAAGAAGAAAGGGGAAAATTCCATTTTGCATGAGTAGCTCTAATACCAAGATGACCTGTGCATGTTTGTGGGTTTGTTTGCATGGGCTCACACTAGTGCACCAAGCTTAGCCTAAATTGAATTGCAGGTGGGAAAGATGGCCATCCTGAAACGGTCCCAGTCTGGCTTTTTGAGCTTCATGCTTTGATACTACTGACCACCCTCCATTTTGTTAAAATACAGCAGCTGTCTCCCAACCCATTCTGGGAGCAGCAGTCATGAATTGGCAAGGATTTTCCCCTCTTCTCCATTGAACAAATTTTTATTATGCACCCACTGTGTACTGCCTTAAGAAAGGCTGTGGTATCATTTGTTGGGATGATAACAAGGATTTTGCTTAAAGGTCCAAATACAAGGCCTTTTACCGGGAAAGTTAAGTGGCAAAAAAGTAGAGATCTTTTTAAAAGTTGGGTGGGAATCCAGTCTTTAGATCTAGTTCCCTAATAGATAAAGCAGACCAGTTATACTGATAGCACTGATGTCAACTTCACGTAGCTCTCAGAGATCTCTGATTTCTGGACTGGAACAATTTATTACCCTAGGCTTTCTCTAGGCATTGTTGCAAAACTTGACTCTTCAGAATGGTGACTGCAAATGTGACTCCTGAGTGACCAACCATGCCTAGCTTAGGCTTCAAAGAAGTGATTGGGTCAGATATCTCACTGGAAGCTGGATTACTTACAGAAACTTCATGCAAAGACTCAGGACAGTAGAAGTCAGTAAAACACAGGTGTTTGGTTTAGAAGTTCTCATCAAGGGCACTGGAGAAATGAGATACAAACCAGCTTTCTCAGGTCTAATGTTTACCACCCAAATCCTCACATCACAGAAGGAAAAATGAAGACTAACAGCCAAGTTCAGTTGTTTTGCTCAAAGCCAGAGGAGAAGTAGAAATTGAAACTCAAACATGTTTACTCGACTTTGGCATCATCTACTTATTTCTATCCATCCCTTAGCTTGTCAAAAGATACAGTTTTCAGCACGATCTTTGTTAAAACCATATATCCTCACACCATCAATTATTTACCAAACAGCTTGGAGAGGTCCATGAACAGTTTTCATGTTTATTCTTTATCTCTCTGCCTTTTGGCCACACAGATCTTGCTGGGTCAGAAATACAACCATTCTGTTGACTGGTGGTCCTTTGGTGTCCTCTTCTATGAAATGCTGATTGGTCAGTCACCTTTCCACGGGCAAGACGAGGAAGAGCTCTTCCACTCCATCCGCATGGACAATCCCTTTTACCCGCGATGGCTTGAAAAGGAGGCCAAGGACCTTCTAGTGAAGGTAAGAGATATGCCAAAAAGGCTTTTGTCAGATTAGAATTAGATCTTAGGATGAGTATTTCCATTCATTTCTAGGTTCCAGTGTACACATGGTAGAGTAATCGATATTATATTTAACAGAATTTAAGTGGAATTCTCACCATCTGTTGTTGTTGTTTGTTTGTTTGTTTTTTAGTTAGATGAGTAATTTATTAAAGAATAGTGAGAAGAGAAATGGGAGAAAATAACAGATCTTGGGTTCCAGGTAGAGAGGAAGGGCTGAAGAGTGAAAAATAGGGCTGATATACAGACTACAATTCCCCATTATAGATTTTAAATGCCCAGGTTTTACTTGCATGTTGTTCCAGGCAGGGGGGAAGAAGGCAAGAGCAGGGGTAAAAAGGCAAGACAGGGAGGCACCGTCTGTTTTAATTGGGATATCAGTAGGATTAACGCTAGATCTCAAACTGAATGTATGATAAATCCTCCGTGTGTATAATTTACAAAGGAAATGTCCAAAAATTAGTTCCATGATTCATCCACTTTAGGATGTAATTGGTTCATTGAACAAGCCCAATTTGTGGTTTTCAGCTTAACTTTTAATTTCCTCCAGTCCCTTTAAAATACATTAAGTGGAGTTCCTCTTCCAATGTTCCTAGTTGGAAACTAGATAGGAGGCACCCAAGGTGATAGGACTTTCTGCTAACTCTTAGGTAAAGGACAAGCCACTGTCACTTAAAGTCATAAAACACAGTCTTACCTGAGAAATTAAAACTGTTCAATCCAAAATATTAATCATCATGCCAATGCTAATTATAAAGACTTCTGCTCCCTCTCCTCTGGCCAACATCCATGGGTGGCAACTGCTCACCTCTGGAGAAGGGAGTATGGCCATATTGTGGTCATCTGTCTCCTCACTCCCTTGCTCCTCAACTCTTGAGCCTCTACTTCAGACCCTGCTGAGTTAGAAGCAGGGAAAGGGTTGGGGGGAGGGCAAGAGCTGTTCTTGTATAGCTGGGTAGCTTCATACTCTTTGAACCAGGCATATATGGTTAAGGCCAGACATGGTTTAGGAGGTTCTTTGGAGAGACCTATCACTGGAAACATTTTGGGCTGAGTCTCTTGAGCCACAGGCTACTCCATCCATTCCCTAGTCTAGCTACTCCCTCTACCCAAACTCTCATCAGCATCACTCCATCCCACTGAGACTCCCACTGTTTCTTACTGTCATCCCAGCAGATTCTCTTAGGCAAATAGAGACAGACCAGCTCTCCCCCAATTGGTCCACCTGTTTTCCACTGGAAATACTGATACACCCTTCACCCTAAGAAATTCAGAGAGTGCAGGCTGTCACCATCTTAGCAGCTCTCTCCAGGGTTCACCACCAAAGCAAGAGTCGGTCCCCAGCCCATAGAGCACAGAATCCATTGAGAATCAATGTACAGCAGTACAGGTACAATCTGCTGGCCAAAAACCAGGAGCTCCCAGGGCAAACCAGAGAGATAAGAAGCACCTGAGAGGCATCACAAAAGACTTGGGTTTTAGGAAAAGCCTGAGTGTAACTTTCTTTTGAAAATACAAAATACTATCTACAAGGCATACACATAGCAAGTTGTAAAAAATAGGAAAGAGCCATGCTAATGCAATGCACTAATTACACATGATGATAATAAGCAGCTACATTTATTGAGCTGTCCCAGCAAAATGTGGATCAAGGAGACCCACCGGTGAGAGCAAGAGGCTCGCAAAATCTGAAAGAAGCAGATCCTGAATTCAGGTGTTTTGGAAAAACGGTGTCTCATTTTCTGGGATCTCATATCTTAGCTGGTTAAAAAATTGTTTAGGGGAATAATTTTTAGCCTTGCGCTTGTTATATTGAAATTGGGAATAGGAGAAGGTCCTCTGACATTTGAAGCTATCCATGGATTTTAAATCTAAACTTAGGAAAATATTAGCAGGCCTGTCTTTTTTTCCCCTAGTCTACTCTTTTCTCATAAAGAACTTGGAATTAAATTTAAAGGGCATACACTTCTACCTCTCTAACACAACTGACAACCTGTCTAGGGTATTAGAAATTTTGAGGCAACTCCAGAGTTCTCCCCGAGGAAACAAATTTTGCGTGTAAGGAGTGCTGACAAAGCCCTCCCAGTATACTCAACCTGAGATTAATAAAACTAGGTATTTAAAAATCTAAGGCAGGTCAATCAGCAGCCACTTTCTGAATGTGAACCAAACAAGCAATAAACTTAGAAAACTCCCTAAATGACCAATCAAATTCACTTTTTTTTTTTTCCTACCCGCAACCCATCCCCTGGTACCCTACATTCTAAATTCTGACTCTATGAGTTTGCTTATTCTAACTATTTCATATCAGGGCAACCATATAATATTTGTCCTTTTGTGTCTGGCTTATTTCACCCAACATGATGTCTTCAAGATTCATCCATGTTGTCGCAAGTATCAGAACTTCATTCCTTGCTAAACCTGAATAATATTCATTGTGTGTGGACACCACATAAATTCGCTTTTAATGACTGAACAAAACCCATATAAAAGTGAAAGACAATTCCAAATTAGCCAATTTTTTAAAAAGATGTGAACAGTGAAAATAAGTGAGCAGGATTTGAATGTAGATGATCTTACTTGACATGCTCAAACATCATCACCAGTGCTGCATCTGTTGTACACTTGGGTCTCTGAAGGACTTAATGGGAAGGCACTGCTGAGAAGGCCCAGGGCCAACAAAACCCACAGAGAAGGGAAATGAGGCAAAGGAGCGGTCAATACCATTGGCAGGTGAGCTACTTCCAAGTGAGTCCCAGGGGCCCTGGAGCTACAGGTGCCATCAGCCTTTACCTGGAGATGCCTCGCAAAGCTGAAGCAGCCTCTGAGCTGTGTTTCCCAAACCCAGCTCTACCATACTTTCCCGAACAGCTTTAGGCAGTGCCTGCGGGTAAGGGAGTGACAGAGGCCAGGTGAAAATAATCCAGGAAGTTCATCTTTCCCTGAAAGGAAGTGGGGAGTGATGATTTTAATAGAGACAGAGATTGAGTAGGAGGAAATGGTTACTTCTAATTGGAAGAGAAAAGATGGCTAGTCAAATGCATGGGTTGCTCTGAACAATAAAAAGAAACAAATTATTGATATACATTAAGGACATTATACTGAATGGAAAAAAAAGCCCATCTCAAATGGTCATGCAGAGATGAGTCCATTTATATAATGTGTTCAAAATGACATTATAAACAAACAAAAAACAAAAAAAAATGACATTATAGGGAGCGGATGTGGCTGAAGCAGTTGAGTGCCCGCCTCCCACATGAAAGGTCCTGGGTTTGGTTCCTGGTGCCTCCTAAAGAAGACAAACAAACAACACGTAGACAATGAGCAGACAACAAGCAAAAACAAAATGAGCAGGGAGCAGATGTGGCCCAAGCAGTTGAGCGCCTGCCTCCCACATGGGAGGTCCCAGGTTCTGTTCCCGGTGCCTCCTGAAAAAAAAAAACAACAACAAGCAGACAATGAGCAGAAACAATGAGCAAACAGACAAGGGCACCATTTCAGGGGGGAGCCAAAAAAAATGACATTATAGTTATAAAAAGCAGATTAGTGGTTGCCTGGGGTTGGGGATGTTGTGGGGATGAGAGGGTTATGCCTAAAGGGGCAGCACGAGGGAGATCTTTGAGGTGATGGCACAGTTCTGAATCTTGATTATGGTGGGGGTTATACAAATCTCCACGTGATAAAATGGCACTTGGTCCCAATGTTAATGTCCTGGTCTAGGTAGTGTCCTCTAATTATGTAAGATGCAATCCTTGGGGGAAACTGGGTGAAGGGTACGTGGGACCTCTCTAGACTGTTTTTGCAACTTCCTGTGAATCTATAATTATTTTGAAATAAAGCTTTGTTTAAAAAAAAAAAAACACATAAAAGAGCTCAGGCTGATTGTTTGCCATGAATTAGTAAAAATGCATGTCCTTTCTCCATTTCTGCATGGGGAAGCTGGTTCTTTCCCACATTCTAGCAGCTGGGCCGGTGAAAATGAGTTCCCATTACTGCTCTGGTTTCATCACTGCCCTTTGTCTGCTTTGTAGTTTTGAGCCAACAGCCGCTATATCCCTGAGTCCCCTCTTTTGCAAAAATCTAAAGTAATACCCTTTCTCAGAAACTTCCTCTAGGGAATTTTACATAATGATGTAAATCCCAAAAGTGATGGGTCCTCTGGAAAAGCTGAACAAAGCAGCATGTAATGGCATCCGCTACAGAGGTGTCAGTACCAAGCTAGAATCCCTTTAACCTTCTTGCAACATCGATACGTGCGGCTAAGCGGACGTCAGGGGAGGCAGGAATCCATCCAGAAGTACAGCTGGGACCCTGCTGCCCAGTTGACTGTGGCCAAATAAACTTCTTTCTCTTCCTCATTCATTCAGCCAGGATATCCTGCCTGTTTATTTGGTAAAGGATGACAAATTAATGATTTAAGGGCAGAAATACACCTTCCTTGTATAGGAAGATAGACCTGAGGACGGAGCGAAGGGGAAGGGACATTCCAGGTATAAGCTGTCAACCAGCACTAACCACTGGGGGCAATCTCCACTGCCCTCGACAGCTTTATCCCAGACAGCGGATAGATTTAAATAACCTCCAACGTCATCTTGGCCACTTGTATGAGAAGTGTGCACGGACAAACGCAAGTCTTTCTTAGTGAACGTTCATTTCCTTGGTGCGGCTTCTTGGCCACGGAGACGCGGGTCCGAGTCTCTAGTCGTCTTCAGAACCTCGGGCAGCTTGATTAGCTGCAGAGCAGAGGAGTTAATTTACCACTCTGTGTAAAATGACAAAGAATGGTAAACCTAGAAACTGGAGAGCACAGCATATTCTAATTATACATGTTATTTTTAAAATGATACTTTTAAAATGTCACAGGTACATATACCTGGCTCACAGCAGTCTCTGTCATGCTCCCTTAGCTACAAATGCTGAAAAAAAAATCTAATGGAAACTCTAGTCTGTCTGCACACTTGGCCTTGGGCAGGTACTTCCGATGTAATTCCCGAGAGCATTTAATTATAACAACATTAGCTAATTTTTGGCCTATTCTTGAGGCACTTATACCTTCTGTCTAATCCTTTTCAACAAAATGTCCTTAAGAACTGGAGATCAATCCTTTATTCTGATCATTTCAAGGGAAGAGATATGGGGCTAGTGGCTCATTCCCTCTGCTTCTCAAAAATCAATCTGCTTTTCCTTCTGTTGAGTCACACTGGTTTCTGAGTCTATAGAAAAACATATTTCACTGTGAATGGGGTGACTTTTCTTCCTGAAACTTTTCCATATGCTGAAAACAAGAAGCTAGCAGAAGATGGGAATATAAGACACATGATACTGCAGATAAGTGAAGGGGAAAGAGCTCACACACTTATTTGAGAAACACTGATTGCCCAGCACTGTACTAGGTGCTGCAAGAAATAGAAATAGCAATGCTGTCTTACCTCCAGAGCTTGCGGGGGGAAAGGCAGTCTGCTAACTTCTCTACTGAAAGGAAGATGTTCCATGGAAGACAGAGGAGAGACTATCACCTGAAGTGGGGTGGGGGCTACTTGTAAGGTAGGCGCTACCACTTGCTGGATTTGTGATCTTGAGCAAGCTACTTAGTTACTCTGAGCCTTGGTTTCCTTGGCTGACAATTGGGGTAATGATATTTGCTTTGTAAATTTGTTGTAAAATCAGGATGATAAATTTGTAGCATCTAGCACAGTGCCTGCCTCAAAAAAAAAAGGTGTTGGAATGGATTATTTCATCAATTATATGATCCTGAGTATGGCTTTGAGAGGAAGGAGAGCTCACCGTGAGTTGAGGTCATCGAAGGAAGCTTCACAAAGAAGTTGGGATATAAGCCGAGCCCTGAAAGATGAAGCAGGTTTTATTTTTTTATTTTTATTTTTTTTTAAAGATTTATTTATTTTTTACTTCTCCCTTCCTCATTGTTTTGTTTTTGTTTTTTTGTTTTGTTTTTTTGCACTCGCTGTCTGCTCTCTGTGTGTTCTTCTGTGTCTGCTTGTCTTCTCTTTAAGCAGCACCAGGAACTGATCCTGGGACCTTCTGGTCTGGGAGAGAGGTGCTCAATCTCTTGCGCCACCTCAGCTCCCTGGTCTGCTGCATCTCTTATTGTCTCTCCTCTGTGTCTCTTTTTGTTGCATCATCTTGCTGCACCAGCTCTCCGCATGGGCCAGCACTCTGTGCGGGCCATCACTCTGCTCAGGCCAGCTCTCCACATGGGCCAGCTTGGTTTTTACCAGGAAGCCCCAAGAATCGAGCCCTGGACCTCCTATATGGTAGATGGGAGCCCAATCACTTCAGCCACATCCGCTTCCCAGAAGCAGGTTTTAAAGATGAGAAGGAAATGGGAGTGGAATATGGGGAGAGGAATCTCTTTGCAAGGTGGAAATGTCAGGAGCAAAGAGCAGAGGTGGGAAAAGCACGTGGTCTATTCAATGAGGGGACATATCTGGACAGAAGACAGAATTACAGGGGGGTCAGCATCAGACTGCAGAGGGCCTCGAATGCCAGTCTAGGGTAGAGGATGTGAGAACTCTGAGGTTCTTAGGGGCCTTGGAACTCATGTATTAGTTTCCTGGGACTGCCTTAGCAAAGTACCACCACCTGGGTGGCGTCAAACAACAGAAAGTGTTTCTTTCGTAATTCTGAAGACTAGACGTCCAAAATCAACCCACCGGATCAGGCGCCCTCCAAAGTTCCTGGGGAAGACTCCTTCTTTGGCTGTCCTGGTGGGTCCAGGAGCTCCTTGTCCTATGGCAGCATTACTGCACTCTCTGCCTCCATTTTCACATGGCCATCTTCTCCTTGAGTGTCTCCACCTTCACACTGTATTTTCTCCTCTGTGTCTGCCTTTGTGTCTCTTCTCCTGGTCTTATAAGGACACTAGTCATCTTAACTTGATTACACCCTCAAAGACCCTATTTCCAAATAAGGTCACATTTACAGGTACTGGGCATGAGGACTTCCTCATATCGTTTTGGGGGACACACAACACAAGCCATAGCAGGCCACCTTGTCTAACCCTTCATTTTGCAGATGAAGAAATTAAGACTCAGGAAACTTACCCAAGGCCATGTGGGTAGTAAGTTTCTTGGATGACATCCAGTGTCATTTCCATCGTACAGCAGTTTTCTAACCAGGTACTTTGGAACCCCAAGTTTCCCGAGCGAGTCCTCAGCAGCCACTGTATAATAAGGAGAACAAAGAAGTCCGGGCCATGCTGGTTTACCAGGTTAATATCCTAGGTGGCTGCATGAGCATTTCACTTGGAATTTTAAGAGGTTCTCCTACTTAAAAAAAGAACATGAAAATCTCTACTTTGCATATCTTCACCCTGCAGCATGCTGTTTGGTCTTTACTTTTTTGGTAGAGTAGAACCACTGGAGATTTTCAAGTAGAAGCTAATGTACATAAAGCAGTGTTTTTAGAACAGTTAAAATGGCTATTTTCATAAGGGAAAAAAAGAAAGCAACCCTTGCAATTTAGGTGCAAATGGAGCTCAAGTTCTTGCCAGAACCTCCTGGAAAATCACAGTATTTCTCCATGTTTTCTGTTTTAAAGACCCATAGCCTCCTTATAAACACCCTATAATTAGTGGTTACTTTATAAACAAACATCTAGCTGATGTAAGAAAAATGGAGAAGTAGTCCAGACACCCAGGGGACCTGTTATTTTTCTTGGTTTAATGTTTAGACTCCTGTTCCTTCATTCCCTTGCCATGTGCTATTTGAAGAGTTTCAAAGTTTCTTTTCCACCTTTGCCTTGTCTTTTCTTGTCTTTTGGACCTCCTGGAGGGGGCGGGGAACATGACAGAGGGACAGGGCAAAGAGGAGAATATATATGTAACAGCTCAGAGATTATAAAAGATGGCCTTTGAATTAAATGTTTCTTATCCAGCAGGTTTGCAGGAGTCCAGGGTGATTCTTCATATTCAGACAGCCTATTAAAATCCAAGGCTGACGTCTGGAACTAGTTTATGTTTTACCTGAAATAAGTTTTTCCTTCTAGCTTGAGTCCCCACAGTGCTAGTCATCCTAAGAAGGTAGTTTTGTGAGAAATCAAACTCTTGATTACTGGGGCAATCAAATCAAACAACAAATAAATTGATCACTTACTCAGCGTTGTTAGGTTTTACAGACTAGGAGCTACAGAGCACATGTGTATGTGTGTTGTTATTTCATTTAATCTTCAGAGCAGCCTATGAGGAGGGCACTTTGATCATTTCACAGGCAAGGAAACTATGACTTGAGGGTTCTGTAATTTGCCAGAGATCACATACAGCAAAGGCTAAGATTTCAAACTATGTCCATATGACTCAACAGATAGTATTTCTAGGGTAAAGAGTACAAGAGCAAAAGCCCAGACTCGGGAATATTCAGAATGGCTCGTTCAGGGAGACACGCTGTGACCAGTTCAATTCTAATCACTAGTTTATAAAGGTAAGTAGAAAAATGAGATGAGAAAAGCAAGTGGCAAAGAGCTTTCCATTCTAGGCCAAAAAGTTCGAACTTCATTCCTGTGGAGTCAAGCAACATGGTTTATCCACTAAGAACTAAGACATCGAGCAGATGTCCTGAGAAATAACCTGTTCCCTCTCTGCTCTTTTTTAGCTCTTTGTAAGAGAACCTGAAAAGAGGTTGGGAGTGAGGGGAGACATCCGCCAGCACCCTTTGTTTCGGGAGATCAATTGGGAAGAACTTGAAAGAAAGGAGATTGAACCACCTTTCAGGCCTAAAGTGGTAAGAGCTCCCGATGGAGAACGTTTCTTTACAGCCTCCCTGCTTTACTCACAGGCTGCCAAGGAGAGTCTCACCCTTGCCCTGAACCAGGACAGTTCTTGGAAAAAAGAACTTCTTCAGCCATAACGCTGGGTACTTGGATGATGGGGAAGAGGGAAGGAATGTTACTCCTTAACAAAATCTAACCTCTGTAGTCAACCCGTACCTAACAAAGAATGAACTGCTGCGTGCACATGACTTGGGCTGAACGTGTGTGTATGGTGTCAACTATCAGATTCAATGGAGGCTTTGCACATGATACATATATAATTAATAATCACATTCTGCTTGACCCAAACTTGTACAGAAACCCAGCACCCTATGTCAAGAATTTTAGAGCCATTGTTTTTCCCCATGATATTTGTTAGTATTTACCTAAAGTTTGTAATATATTACATGTAATTTTACACTCCCTAATGGCAAATGTTAGATGTTCTTTCACCTAAAAGAAGAAAATGGAATTTGGTGCTGAGAAAAAAAGATAGGACTCTATATTCCCATGTGTTTACTCACTAGCAAAAGTCACTAACTTGTCTCGGAAAAAGCAGACTGGCCTGGGTCACCTGCAGGGCAGGACAGTATAAAGTGAAAGGGAAAGCCAAGCATAGTTGGTGCATTTGCCAGCTTTACCCCTCTCTGGCGATTGCTGGGGAATAAGGAGGTAATTACCTGGGTAGACATGAACAATCTCTGCCTTATCTTTGCATAGAGAAGGCTTAAGCTTCTGGATTTCACAGCAGAGGGCTCACCCTGGAAACTAGCAATCATGGAGAGTGGTTGGAAGAGGCAAATGTGCCTCATTCCCAGTGTGAGAGTAATTATTCTCAATATTGGCCCCAAACTCTGGAATTTTCTAGAGGTGATTCTACAGGCTGGTCTCTAGAACTCTTATTATTTGTAGCAGTACCTTATCTAATATATGAATTAATAATTCATTTGGGATAAAATGAACTTTTATCTTGTTTTAGCTTACCAGAGCAATTTAATTCATATCTCAACTTCTCTTTCATGTTAAAATTGACTTGATATTTTCCACATAAAATTCAGACCTTTGATTTAAGTTCAGCCAATAGGTGAATTCCTGATTCCACCTGTTGTCTGAGCAGCTGTTCGTAGGCAGGGAACACAGGCCATTGAACTCACCAGCCCGTGGGTCCTTTTGAGGACAGGAAGAAGGGCCTGACTCTTAATTATGCTCACGTAAATAAGAGTGACTCTATTTTGAGAATGGTTGTTCTGAACTTTAGAAAGCTGAGTTGTACACCATACCGAGCACTATTTATGAAGAGCTGTTTGTTTTTCTTATCATGGAACCAATGGAACAGGTGGTCTGAGGGGAGCTTGTCTCAGTCTGTCTCGTCTGTGGAAAACAGTTCAAGATGTTTAATAATAAAATTTACATGTGAAAGGGAATCAGGGTAGCCAAGGATGTTGATAAAAAGAAAAAGAATATATAATCTGCAAATTTCCTTCCCTTTTCCTTTCTTCCTGTAAGTAGACTGAAAGGGCAGAGGTCAAATCTGGGCTCACCACTTTTTCAAAGGTTGCCAATTGTGCTTTACGTAAACTATTAGCTAGAGAAAATACGTCTTATTTGAATGTACACAATGGAATTCCACTGTATGAATTTAACTATATTATTGATAAAACGATGCCTTGGGATCCTATTGGTGTTGATAAGAGCCATGTGTGATGGTTACAAGTGTTACATCACTTTATTTTATCTGTCAACACCAGCACAGATTAGAGCCTAGAAAATGAAAATTACGATGATTTAATGGCTGATTTTCTTCCCTTCCCTCCCCCTCCCTTAAACTCTTGCCAAGAAATCACCATACGACTGCAGCAATTTCGACAAAGAATTCTTAAACGAGAAACCCCGGCTGTCATTCGCCGACAGAGCGCTCATCAACAGTATGGACCAAAACATGTTCAGAAACTTTTCCTTCATTAACCCAGGGATGGAGAGGCTGATATCCTGAATCTTGCCCCTTCAGAGACACACAGAAATTCGCCTTCTTTCTGTGAACTGGTTCAAGCAACACTTCTTGGGCTCCTTTTTCAACTTTGAAAAGAAAAGAAACACTCAACTAGAAGGACTGAAACCTTTTAGCTCCTCACGTGACGTTTTATCCGTAGCAAAAACCAACTCTACTTCACTAATGACGGCGCCCTTTGGTTTCTCCTGTCATCTTCCACAGATGCGTTGGAAGCTAGGTCATTCGAGGGAGAACTGGCTGGTGGTCAGTCTGGCACTTCAGACCCCGCATCACGCTGTGAAAGATTGAAAACTTCATACCACTCTAAACGATGGTTCTTCACTGGGCCACCAAGTTCTTCATGGATCAATGAAATGCTTGATGAATCAAGGCACAAACTGAGTGTAAACTTCTCAAGACTAAAACCATGCATTGCCTGATGTAGTCAGTGGATATCATTCAGCCACAGAAAGTAACCACTAACCCATTTCGTTCTGTTCACCTCAGTGCAAGTGTAAATGATGGGGGGTGGGGGGAGCCTGACTAGTTCCAAGGTTTTTAAGGGAATTCTTCACAACAAACATAGCTTCTTACTTGAGATTTTCAAATCCACTCATTCTGATTAACCACGAATTTCACAGGAAAGAGAAAACTGGTAAGTGGGATGAGCTCATGTCATTGATGTGGAAAGTTGACCAGAACACCTACTCTGGTTATCTTGTCTACATAAAAATTAAATTTAGAGTCCACCAAAGATAGTATCATTTTACTCCCGCCAATAAAACCTTTCCATCATCCATTTTCAGTTGATTTCATTATCAGTGGCACTCACTCATTTCCATCCTGACATTGTAACAAGAAAAGAAATGAAGCACATAATTCTTCTAAGAGAAAAGAAAACCTATCCCTTATCGTACCGTTACTGAGGATTTGATGACTCGTAAAGTCTCTCTTTAGGCAACGTTCAAGGTAAAAGAGCCGTTCATGTCATTTGCAGTAGTCAATCGTGTTTGATTGGAATTCTAGCTATACATTTTTAAAGTATCTGTGCTGTTTGTATATTTTAATAAAATGTGACTTAATACAAAGACGTGGATGTGTAAAAATGGAATAAAAAGAAAAAAAAAGAGAGAAAAGAAAAGAAGCCTCTTAATAGTTTCATTCCCTGCTTATCCCCCCAAAACTTGGTTCTGTCATGTGGATCATCAAAATGTACCTAGCATTAAGTTGATGCTTTAAAATTTGGGGATCATTATAAATCTACAAATGAGGGGAAAAAATCTACAAATGGGTGAGAAATTAAAATAATCCTCAAAATAAGAAAATTAAAAAAAAAAAAACC